>CM040921.1:17792500-18012500 GCA_023029165.1 Gobiocypris rarus
CCGGAAATGTCCCGTTTTACAGCTCATTCAAAACAACCCGCAGATATATTGAAAAAAAAAAACCACCCTATCAACACACATCAGTGATTATTTTCAACAGCAGACGATGTTGTGAGATACGCTGAATCTACTTGTTGGCGCGCGCGCCCCTACTACTTAATAAGGTCGAGTAGAATATACTAACCGGGGCTCAACACTAAGGATTTTTTTCTACTGGCCCCACCACAAAGAAGTAATAAATAAAATAAAATAGGCCTAGTTATTGTTTTTGATCCATGTAACCTTAAGGGTTGACTCCAACTCCAAAAAGCCTAAGACAACAGAACAAACATACAAATGACAAATGAGAAAACAGTTATTTTCTGTTTTTTCATGTAGGTCTAAACTGTTGTCACGATACCAAAATTATTACTTTCGATATGATACCAGACTAAAATACCTCGATACCGATACTGAATCGATACCATGGCAAAAAAACAAACAAACAGTAACTGAATAATATGCCAGAACTTACTATTCATTGTTTTATATATGTAAAAAAAAAAAAAAAACTCACCTGGCCAGCATGTTCCTTCCCTGCTCTTTGACCATTCCCTCGTCTTATTGCAATAATAATTACATGCCAGTTTTAACATCCTTACAGAGATGTTTACAAACATCACTTTATCAGTCATGTTGACATTCACTAACCTTTCACTATTCTCAACAGGTTGGGATGACCAAAATCTTATTTCATAATATAAGTAATTTAATATTTTTTAATGTAATTTTATAATTACAATATAAATATTTATTTTTAATTTTATCTTCCTTTTTTTTTTATAAGCCAAAATGCTAATTACAAACAATGACAAACAGTGCTTTATTTTTCAGCTACAGTCTATTTAACAGTAGCAATCAAGATAGAAATTAAATAATCAAAACAAAACAAAAAACAGCTAAGTCTTTACTCTATAAATTAATTATACATAGTTTCCTAATAAATATATTAAAGTTATTCAATCATGTGGTGATTTTCTATTTGTATTTTGTTGTTTGATAAACATTAATCACAAAGAATATTAGGTCCGGCCCTTTAAGAGCTGTGCGGACCAAATTAATTGGAACACCTTCGATTTCCTACTCAACTCTGTATTCGTTCATCCGTAAAGACATACCCAACTGCGCTTCAGGTCAAAGTCCGGCAGCTCGAGCACGTCCCACAAATAACTGCTGTCCCTTTAAGACCTAACCATAAGCTGGATGCCAACCGCCGTAAAAACTCAAAGAAGAAGAAGATCCTAACCATAAACTGTATAAAAATGACCTAACGCAAGCACGGATCCTAAACACTGTTCCTGTGTTACTCATTTTTCCTGAACTGTTTACGTTAATACTCTTCAAGATGTGCACTCACGGATAATTTGTTTTGTGTATTTGACCAATAATAATAAGCTGGAAAAAGAAGCAAATGTTTGCATTTGTATTTCAGAGGCTTTATTACAGTATGTGTGTGTGCGCGCTTCAGATGTGAGCACGAAATCTGTGGGGATTAGTAGAATAACTTGCAATCCCGCACAAAATTCTTACCGATCACACACGCGCGTAGCAGAACGCGCGCTTTCAGTGAAGTTGCAGCACTGGCCCGAGCGGGCAAGTGACAGTTCCGTCATCTGACTTGAGTGTCATTCACGCTGGCCCTGGGCCATCGGGCACTGCTTATTGTCGAGCCCTGCTAACTATTCATGTTAAATTTAAGTAATACTGTATGTACTGTATAACAGAGCCTCAGCAGGGTGCAGGACTGTTTTCCCCCAAAAGTTACGCTGTCACAAAGCAGTGATTCACACATCGTAACTATAAAATATATTACTATATATTAAAAAATATATTACATATTTTACTATATAATTAAAGATGAATCCTTTTTAAAATTTACTAAAGCTATTCAATCAAGAGAAGTGAGTAGTTTCCTTGTATTTTGTTGTTTGAATAAAATAAAAAAAACAGACAGCAGGCTGCTGTGACTTTAAGTCTATTCAAGTGCAATAATATTAAAGGGGTAATGAATTGAGAAATCAACTTTCCCTTGAAATTTTGATATATGAAAGGTCATGGTGATATAAGAATATCCTGTAAGTTTCAGAGATGAAAACATTCTTGTTAGTCAAAGCAAAGCTTTTATAGAAACCAGGCCTTTACAGAATAATAAGCACTTGTAATTCAGTAGCCCCGCCCACTGACTCATCACGCTAGCCTGCAGCAATAAACAAGTGGAAGAAGACAGCAAGATATTGTGGAAGAACTCAGTCGCTCCATAAGCTTCCTTCGGATATTAATATTAGGAATGTGTGATACTTCATTTATTTTTTATCCAGCTCACGTGGGGAAGACATGTGTTCGCTTCAGTTCACTGCGGAATCGTTTGTAAACAAGTCTCAGATGCTGGATTTGCAGATACAGTGTTTTGCCTTCTATATTGGATTCGACAGGAACGGTGCAACAAACTTATGTGAGTAAACGTCTTTTTTATATGTAATAATATTCCTGGGGCTATGTGTTTTCCAGACTGATACCAAAACGTAAGTCCATTGGCAGGCCGATGAATCTCATGGTGAAATAATATTCCTTTCTTGATCTGGGTGCGTGCACGAAAAACTGGAACCATTAATAAAAATACTGTTTTTGCTCAGACTCCAAACGATTGGGGGTCAAGCAAACATGGCCCCCATGGAGCCAAGCCTGCGCTTCTCACCTTTATTCACAGAGTGTGAGGTGGAATTTACCACCAACTGGTTTTGCCGGTTTTACCCACCCCCCAATTTGGGCCTTTCCTTCCAAATTGCAAGGTTATTTCTTGCAATTTCAAGTGGTTGTATGAGAAACTTTATTTTACTTTTTCCTCCTAAACTCCAACCCATTCATTATCATAATCTCCTCCATATTGCTTTGAAATGTTGTATTCTCTGCAGAATTCAAATGGGTGCAATATGTTTTGTTGTCTGTGCTGACTCACACATGTGATCCACTCTGAGCTCTCATGTCTCTGGACCGGAGCAGACTGTGTATGTGTGCTATCGCAGTGCGTGTGAAACTAATGTGAAACCAGGACTTAATTTGCCTCAACTGAAATCAGCTGAAAATGTATAATGTCTGAAACATTTTCCTATTGCATAGTGCACTATGTGCCGTTCAACATGTAGAAAATAGTAAATGTGCGAACAATGTCCGATTTCAGCCACAACTTCAGCATCTATTTAGGGGGTGGGGCCTCAGAGTCTAGAGAGCATTTGGTTGGACAGAAGATGTGATGAGAAGCTAATGTCATAAAAATCTGTGATCCATTTTAGTGGAAGTGAGACACTGTACGTTTTGAATGCTTATATCTAGCCTGGATGCCATCCGAACTTAGCCCTACCCACAACATTTGAGGTTGGGAAGTTCGGTCTGGACTTGATCCGTTGTGGAGAAACTATGCTCGTACCAGAGCTGTTCGTACCAATCAAATTGTCAGGGCGGGCTTTATACGATGATGGACAGATGATCAACAGTAACATAATCATTCACGTAATCTGTTGCTTTTGATTGGTTGTAGGTCTATCCAACTGAGTGCAGAGGCATTTTCTTTCCTGGTTCGGTTGAAACACACCCCATAATCACAGCCCAATGGAGCAGTATCAGACTCATATTCTGACTAGAATCTGAGTATGAGAACGTCAGGCTAGCTTATATCTCCTAAATGCGAATTTTGACATTGTTTTGGAACACAACCTTAAAGGTACACTATGCAACTTTTCCGTCCGCTAGAGGGCGCCTATTCAAAACAAAGGCGTAGTTTGATGACGCCAAGGTTGAGCACAGAATCTTGGGACTCACAGCCGGTGGAAAAGAATCAGAACAGGACTCGGGCAGAAATCATGTTCATGGATGCGCTTATTAATGTTACTGTAGTATGAAGCGGAGCAGGCCGCTGGAGAGATTGTTTGGCAAAACATACTGCTCGCAAGCAGCGGGACTTTTGTTATGATGGGACACAGTCTCCGGCACAATCTCCACTTTTCCGGTCATGAATATGAGGTAACGCAGCTCTGTTTATAATATTAGATACATTTAAGTGTGTTTAAAATTATGTTATAACGTTACTCTGTGCATTCGCTCGGCGGCTGCTGTGACACTTTTTCACACTCCAGTGAGAGTAAAGCTTTTCTGCAAAATAAACCCGGAAACGAGAGTAATGCAGATATGACGCAATTGACATGCGACTCCCTCATACACTATGCTCACACATCCCGGTTCATTGGTAAAAATAGCAATTTTCTCACAATTTCCAAATAGTCGGAAACATTTGGGATATTGTAAGAACTCAACTGAACAAGAGTATAACACTGGCCTGGTGGTTTTTGGATATTTGACTACAAAAACCTACATAGTGTAACTTTAAGGCTAACATATTCATACTAAAAGCTAAAAGCTTTTGATTTCAGGGGACCTATAGTGGCTGTGTTAATGATACTGATCCCTGCTCCACAATCGTAATGTCTTTATCTAAGACATTAACTCAGCTTGATCATGAGATATTCTGAACACACTTTTGTCCTGTAATGGTGGGGACTTTACAATCGATTTGTTGTTTTTATGCTGAGCTAATGTTATTTTCTAATGTTATTTCCTAAACTAACCTATTCTATTTTTACATTTTTCATTAGGCCATTGTTGTAGGACTGTTTTTCTCACTGGTTCTAACAATGTATGTGATTTTCACAAATTGCTGTCCATTTGGAGACATTTGTTCCTCACAATGTAGGCAAATTCCACTGTGTTCCTCATTCCACTGACGTGTAGTGTATGTCAGGGACATAAACAGCTTTAAACACAATTTCTTCACACTCTCCCAAACACCATCCTCTTACTCAGTCAAGAGTTATGCAATACCACACACACACGCACATACACATGCTTACACCAGTTAGAGAGGACAGTGAAAGAATAAGGCGTGTTTCACACTGCATCATTACAGACACTGTGTTGCTTGCCTTCTATTAGATTTCCATTGTTTCATTACATTATTATAAGGCCCGTTGTGCTGAGATTGTGAGCCAGGGCAGTAAGCGTAAATGTCATATTAACCCTCTGGACTCTAAGGCTATTTTGTGACCCTGAAGAAGTTTGACATTTTCTGACATTTGTTTGTGTTTTTTGTGTGTGTGTGTGTGTGTGTTGCTTTAAAACATACTAATGCCTAAAGTCTGATTACACTGTATTCAGCACAAACAGGTAAATGTAAATGTTATAATGGTGACTTTATAAAGTCTAAATGTGAATTATAGAACATAATTAGTGAGTAGTATGACAAAATGACTATTTTAACCAGCAGGTGGTAGTAGAGGATCAGTAATTAGCTCGCTTTCATTCTTAAAGTGTTTTTAATTTTGGTTTCAAAGTACATTTTCCATCTTAAAGTCCCTGTAAAGTCAAAATTAAACATGTGTTCTGAGTTTCTCACACCACAGATAAATGTGTTATTTACCAACTAGCCAAATTTGAATCATAAAAAAATCTGCTAAGTACATAAAATATCTTATCAAAATCTTGAAAAAATAAGCAGCATTCTCTGCTCTCAAACGCTGGGGGCGTGTCCGTTGATCGGCGCCGAAACCACACCCACTCGCGGGAAAGCGGCCGTAAACACACAAGACGTAACGTTACAGCTCACGAGTCACAACGGCACCAGATGTCGGCGGGACGGGAGGATGAAGGTCAGGGCGGGAGATAGTCGGTTCGGCCCCATTCTGCAGCGGATTATCAGTGAATCCCAGTTGTTGCCGATGAAAGTTTGTAAACTATCCGTTGTAAAGACACTGCAGAGGCAGGTGTTGATGGTGATCCTCAGCACTCCATTAAGGTAGCTGTTCACAAAATTAATCCACCTCTTCTTGAGATCGTCTTTTTGTTTTGTAGGCTGTTTTGTAAGTTGTAGGCTGTAGTAATAAACGGTACTGACAGTAACTCGCAATCTAGCGGGTGAACTGATGCGAAATTGCGAATGTGCTCTAGTTATGGCTAAAGCGGCTCCAGTGCGTCATTGAGCCACCGTTTTAACCCCGCCCAAAAAATCCGGAACACAGCAATGGTGAAAAACTTCTTAACGGTCTAACTTCTGAATTCAATACTACATAGTTCACAGTCTTTGTAATGTGTTTCAACAATATATTTCTAATATTTCTAATGTGTTTAGAAACAAATCTCAGAATTGCCTTTACAGGGACTTTAAGTCTATTAAACGTGCTTACACACACATGCTCATTTTTTTTTATCCTGTAGAAACGTTTTGCATTTATATTCAAATTACATGCTGTTATCCCTTTACAGTTACTACTCTCATAACATACTTGAATGTTGACATTTAAAACAAACAGCAGATATTTCAGCTAATTTGATGGTTTTGCTCTGGATATTAATTGTCTCCCTCTGAAATGCGTTCTCTCGGTTTGCTCTCCTGCTTCTTCAGTGAAGTTTAACGCAGACTGTCAGGATGCACTTTCATGCAAAATGGAAGTACTCGTGTGAATTAGTAGCATTTACAGATGAATTTATGAATTTAACTACTGCTCTCCATGTAGATTAGTGGGTATAACCTGTCACATTTACTTTTTGCACTGAGGACACAGGCGTACAGAGAGCAGACCCGACTAATCAATAATGAGAATCGTTAATGATTTTCAGTATGGGCCAATTAAATCAGAAGTAAGGACTACTGGAGGGAGGTAAAGAAGCCAATGATGAGTGAAGAGTCAACCATTTTGTTCTGGTTCAGATTGAATATATATTAACATTAATAGAAATTGTTCTCTTTTAATTTGTTTCAATCAAATAAAATCACAGGTTTGAAAAATCAATTAATAAGGTCATAAATTATAATAAATAAATACCTTTTCTTTCAAAGAGTAAACAGCACATGTAACAATATGAATTGGAAATACAGAAACAAATGAATTGACTCGGTTGAACAAATTCCACGAATGAATCGACACATTTGAACGAATTAGCTAACTAATTTGCGAATCAAATGATTCAGTTCAAAGAGTTGTTCAACTCTCTTTTGAACAGTTCATGTTAAAAAAATAAATAAAAAAATAGTCTCTCCTTTTAATCATGTCCACCACAGATGATTCCTCTCCAGAGAACTCTCGCAGGAGATTACACAGAACAAGGGGAAATGACCCAGCCTTGCAAAAGACAAGGCTTTTAACCCCCTTGTGCTGATTAGTTTAGCTCACACTGCGTTTTGAGTTTTGGGAGAAACGCTTTCATATGATGTGCTCTGATCTGACTCTTTGAGTGACAGGCTGACAGCTGCACCGGCGGGACCTGAATGCAGCGCTACTATTGGCTCACAGGAGTGTCAGTCATTGCAGCACAATAATTGATTGGATGAATCTCTTTCCTCCTAGAACACTTTTATGCTTTCATTTTATGAACTTTTTACAACTTTTAAATAATTTACTGGTTCCCTGGGTTACCAGGGAAACTTTTTTTACTACAACACTGCATTTCTTAAATTGTGCAAACAATGGTTCTTACTTAAATTATTATCCAGTTGCGTGGTTGTTGAGTTCATCAAGTAAATACACTCAAAAATGACAATCAGTCCAGAACAGAGCCTCACGACTTACTTTAAAACTGTAATAGAAGGGCAAATATAATAAGAATGCACACAAAAAAATTTCTTCACAATTATTATTGGTCTTTCTCCAAAGAACATTTGTACAGTGGTTCGCTTACGATCAGGGAAAAAATGTGGGAGTAGTTCGCAAAAGTAGGTTTTTCAAAAAAACTAAAATATCTCGAAATTGGCGCCTGAAGGGCGAGCCAATCCGAGGCATGTGTTTTGTCCGTCTTGAGCCAGGGATTCCAACGATATAAGACACTTGAGCCCACGCCTAACGGTTTAGGAGTTATGGGCCATTTCATTCTTTTGCTCACTGTAGCGCCCCCGTCAGGCTGATCGGGGTGTGCCTCGCTGACGTTGGTAGTCGGTGTGAGTACTACCATCCCTGAAAGTTTCAAGTCTCTACAACTTACTTGGTCTGCCCGATCAGTTTTAGATGTAGAATGATGCATCATGGGACAATTAGCAATTGGGTAGTTGACGTGACGTGGCTTTTTCACTGTCAAATAAGATAAAACATAATTTATTTCACATTTTCATCATTTAGAATACTGTAAGTGGTTAAACATTTTCTTGTTTTACATGAATTTGTTGTTTTAATACCCAAGTTATTTTTGTTTTTTTTTACAACTTTGAGCCAAATCTCAAAATTGTCCTATGGTGTGACGGTAGACAACATTATTTCATTAAAGTAACATTTTATAAATAAAGAAAATAATGTTTAAAAATCTTAATGAACACTCCTGGCATAATTGTGCAAGTGTCTGTTTCACGAAGTGGCCATCACTTTTCCTATACATACATTTCTAAAAGTGTAGGAATTTCATAAAGTTTGTCACAGAAAAAAAATGTCCTTTGGTGTTATGCAAAAACCTGATATTAATTTGGGCAATATCATGGACAACTACATTTAGTTGAAAGACCCCATTCAAGGTCATGTGACTGAAGACACCTATGAAGGCCATGAGCAGTGCACATGGTAAGTATTTCTCTCAGAATTGTTTAAATGTTTGACTATGTTTTCAGACCACTGAAGTTGTTACGTTTTTGTCCTTTGGTGTGACACCCCTAAATTTCATTTTTTAATTCAAATTTGTATTTTTAACAGCAGACCTATGTAATATCATGCAAATGTATCATGCTAATTGCTAATGACATTTCAGCTAGTATTAGCATTGTTATTAACTGCCACAAAAGCTCAAAGTATTTCAGGTCTTTTATTGTTTTAATACTGATGATTTTGGCATAAAGCTCATGAAAACCTCTTAAAAAATTAGCATATTTCATCCGACCAATAAAAGAAAAGTGTTTTTAATACAAAAAAAGTCAACCTTCAAATAATTATGTTCAGTTATGCTCTCAATACTTGGTTGGGAATCCTTTTGCAGAAATGACTGCTTCAATGCTGCGTGGCATGGAGGCAATCAGCCTGTGGCACTGCTGTTATGGGTGAGGTGTTATGGAGGCCCAGGATGCTTTGATAGCGGCCTTAAGCTCATCCAGAGTGTTGGGTCTTGCGTCTCTCTACTTTCTCTTCACAATATCCCACAGATTCTCTATGGGGTTCAGGTCAGGAGAGTTGGCAGGCCAATTGAGCACAGTAATACCATGGTCAGTAAACCATTTACCAGTGGTTTTGGCACTGTGAGCAGGTGCCAGGTCATGCTGAAAAACGAAATCTTCATCTCCATAAAGCTTTTCAGCAGATGGAAGCATGAAGTGCTCCAAAATCTCCTGATAGCTAGCTGCATTGATAACGTCATACATAGAAAGCATGCCGTAAGCCACATTCACCGTGAAGCGTGCAAGCGATTTGCAAAGATTAATATAAAGGTTAATAAAACGTTACACTCACTTCTTCTGGAGGTGCAGCAGGAACACGAATAGTTGGTACCGGGAAGCAGCTTTTCAGTAGAAGCTTCTTAGCAAAACCTGCTTTATACTGACCCTTGTTTATAAAGCAGTCTGGTGAGAAATGATTTGCGCAAACATGAAAGCATTGACGTTGATCGGGGGGAATATTCCCTTTGAAAACAAAACTCAGCCACTGTGTCTAAAGTGGTTCAGATTTAGGAATATTAAAATGACTGCTGTGTTCGTTATTACACCCAAGAACAGATCACCACAATCGCTTGGACCCCATTCTGCTCCAGCGTATCAACAATGGCAAACTATGATGACAGCTCGCTCAGGGCAGGTCTGTGTTGAAACGCTGCTGTCAATTAACAATCGTGGGAGGGTCGTCTCTGTGTGACGTCACACGGTCAGACGGCTTGATTAGAGACAGGGGAAAACAAAAAGGATATATATTTTTTAAAAACACTGGATGGATTTTTATCATTATAGGATGGTTGTGTTACAGGCACTGCCAACACACATTTCTGTACAATCAACTTGTAAAAGTGCATGTACCATTTTATGACCCCTTTAACAGTTAGTTTTTATTTTGAGTGTACATAAATAAAAGTAAACACTCGCAACACCTGATGTACTCGTTACATCATAAGAAGAATGGCATCTATCCTAATGTTAGTCTTTCTGTTTATCCCGAGCTTTACTGCAGTCAACCGGAACCGGGCTGTATCCAGATCCGATGGTGGACCTGCGCCTGGACATGACCAATGCATCCCTGAAATGTTTGCAGAAAGCGTGTGACTAAACTCTGCCTTGTAAATGCTGCATCGACACGACATCCTTAATAAACCCGTCTCCGGCACAACGATTCCTCTTTCAAATAATCTTACGAATATCTATTTATCTAATATGACTTCTGAACTGTTGTGTTGCCAGAATTATAATCATACACTGTTTGTTCGTCGGCCAGAGGAGAACTGGCACCCCGACTGAGCCTGGTTTCTCCCAAGGTTTTTTTTTCCTCCATTTTGGCCCTGAAGGAGTTTTGGTTCCTTGCCACCGTTGCTTTTGGCTCGCTCAGTCTGGGACTCCTAAATTTCAGCCAAATTACCGATCTGCCCACAATGACACTATATGATAATTGAAATTAGTTGGATAACATCACTGTTTTCTCTGTACAAATTCGTTTGCATTGTTTTCCTGTTAACACAGTGAAGCTGCTTTGAAACAGCTGGACTTGTTAAAAGCGCTATATAAATAAAGATGACTTGACTTGACACTTTAAGCTTTGTAAAGACATCGTTCATGTCTGTGAGGCCAAAAAAAGTTGTTTTACACTGTCATTAGGAAAAATCCAGCAAAATGCTCGAGTTTTTTTTTTTTTTAAGCCTTTAGCTAACTGTTTTCTGTCCTGATTCACATTCACTCCCTTCTCTTCTTGCTATCTATATTCTATAAACACACACACACATTCTCAGCAACATAAACAGCCATGTATGGCGAGAAAAGCTCTGAATGTATTATTAAAGCCCTGTTACAAACTCTGTCATTCAGCCAGGAAACCCATTCAGTCAATATTCAAACCCATATTTCCTGACCTTCTCGCTTCTCCATCTATTCATCTAGAAGCAGATGGCTATTACCGCTGGCTTGTCTCATCATGTGTTTGTCTACTATGCCCTGATCGGAGATTTTTTTTATTGAGCTTGTTTCAAGTGGTAGAATATTTCTCGCAAGTCTTGAACTGGTTTTTGACTATAGGGATTTCCATGGCCTATGTCTATAGTGCAGTCTTGTTATGTATGTTGTAACGAAGTTTGTTGTTGTGGGAAGGAAGGAGGCGGGAACCGGCGAACATTCAAACAGACTTTAATACAATGAATAAACAAAAGGAAAGTAAATCGCGGGCAGCCCCTCACGGATGACTGCCCGCACACACACAACAAAACTCAACGTAAAGTCCAGGCCTGGTCCTCTCTCGTCCTTTTATGTCTCCGAGCTCCCTCATGAGAGGACTTCGAGACCGGTGTGCCTCGCTACAGGTGACGTTTATTAACAATCACGCACCGGTCTCCACTCGCTCCTCCCATGTCGCTCGTTCGTCCACCTCGCCACACATGTATTTATTATTTATTTATTTATTTATTATGTTATTATTGTTATCACTTTTTGCCATAGCCAAATTTGTCCTTACCAATTTTTGAAGTAGCTCACGGCAGGTATATATTCGAATCGCTGAGTAAGAATTTAATTTTATGCATGCGTGTTATAATTAGGGGCAATCTGCTGCTGGAATTTTTTTTAACAGCGACCAACTTCGTAAATCCTGTAAAGTTTTTTTAAAAATGTATGTACATTTATAACACTGTACTTTGTATCATATTACTTTAGCATCAAATTACAAGAAGCGAGTTAATGCTGCTGTGACTAATACAGCATGTATGGGAGTGACGGTAAAATAAAATTGTTCTGTCTTCTGACTGCCATTATCAATCTCTATATTGTTTTTATATTTTTGAAAGTTGTGAAAATGATATTGGGGAGTTTTTCTTTTTCTATTTGAGCAAATGGGAACACAAAAAACTATATAATATAATAATGTAGTCTTTCATTCAACGCTATAAAAGTTTACCAAACAATGATGACTTTTGCTTTTGAGAAACCAAGAAATGTGAAAAAGGTCTATTGTGGAAAGCTCCACAGATTATTTTCACTGGCTCTAGCTGATCCTTTTCACTGTAGATTTTAAAGTAGATTGATTTTTAAGGGTTGATGAATTTCAATCTGTTTTAATAAATCTGTTAACAATGTGCTGACACATTCTGTTTTATTAATGTTACTTAATGTTTCAGGTTGTCATTGTCATTTAATATCCTCTCTTTTTCCAGGCCCGCTATAAGCAGAGTTTGGACCCAACAGTTGATGAGGTGAAGAAATTGTGTACTTCACTACGGAGAAATGCCAAAGAGGAACGTGTTCTCTTTCATTATAATGGCCATGGGGTGCCTAGACCCACCGTCAATGGAGAGATTTGGGTCTTCAATAAGGTAGGGGCAAGATTTAGTATCAGGAAAAATGGATGAATAAGAAACTGGTAACACTTTATAATAACATTCATTAATGAGTCATAAACAAACATTACATAATGCTTAACAGATCATTAGTTAATAAATATATATATATATATATATATATATATATATATATATATATATATATATATATATATATATATATATATATATTTATATTTATATATATTTATATTTATATATATTTATATATATATATATATATATATATATATATATTTATATAGATAGAAATAAGATAATGTGCTTGTTAATATTTACTAATGAACTTTATTAAAAGTTACATAATCATTAGCAGATCATTATTTAAATTTAAAGGCTTTCAAATGCCATTTAACTTCCAATTTACATGATTGTGCACTTTAAAGAAAAAATCTACATATGATTTTGACAGATGGTTTACAGTGATTAAAATCTTTGTTAATAAATCAAGAAACATTTTCTTTTTTATTAAACAATTTTATAATGCTTAACAGATAATTTGTTAATATATATCCAAATAGCTATGAGAAGATATGCTTGTTAATGTTTAAATTACCTGTTAATCAATATGTAATGTAAATAAAAAACAAATGTCATTAAACTTCAATTTATTTATTACCTATCGCAACCCTATTCGTGCTGTAAACCCGCCCAATTGTCCCAATGGAGGTTTACGTTCTGCGGGTGAAGGTTCCTTGCGCGTTCTGTATTTTCAGTTGGGCATGGGATCTAATTCTAATTTAGTTTTATCTGACTCAATTTTATTATGACCTCGAATTTAGGTTAGAATGCCAATTGATTATTTGGTCATTTATATTTAATAAATGACTACATTTAATTATTCTTGTTTAACCTTTTATACCCGTTCATAATCTATTATGAGCTAGTTAATACTCCCAGAGTAAGTTAGAATAAATCAGTGTAACAATTTATTATTAGTCAGGTAAATGTATCATACAAATTACATAATCAATTCAAAGATAGTCCATACATAACATCAAATGCTCTGAAGTACAAAATAAAATATGGAGATGCTGGGAATTAGCATTAATCAAGTCCTATAGACATGTATTGACAACAGGAGGTAAAAACCAGTTGGCCAGAGACACACCCACCATAATAGGCAAAATATCTCTAAACTCTTAAAACTTTTATTATCTTCTTGTTTGCTTCTGTGGGGATGATATATTTGTACCAGTTGCACTCATACATTTCAAACAATATCAAACATCTATAATACTGTATAGTGAGAATTCACATTAATGCATATAGATTTGTGTGAATTCTGGAGGAAAGATTGGGGAAGATTCAGGTGAAAGGAAAGGCATGTAAATTAAAGTCGTTCTAAAATTATTCACTCAGTGTGAAGTCATCTTGGGTGGGGGGCACAGATCCATGTTCAATTAATTAAAACAATGTAATATGAAGAGTTTGAACTGTGTTCCATTATAGTAATCAAATTGATCCCTGTACACTGTTGACACCTTAACCAAACTTTAAACAAACCCTTACCACCAAATCTATTCTTAACTTTCCCATGTCACACTTCAGTATCAGCAAGATGGTTTTGCAATAAAATGTGAACACAATAAGTACATTGTACCTAATAATAATAATAATATATATATTTTTAGTGCATAAAGACACCTAATGTAAAGTGGTAAATGTAAAATTAATTCTTCTATCTACTGTTTAACATCTAGATCACTTATAGCTACCAAACACCCTTTTGCATTTATATATTTATAAATGGAAAAAAAAGTGCATTAGATAACATATGAACTGAAGTTGAATGATATTTGCATATTAAGACGTGCATTATCATATGAATGGAAAGTTTAATAACATTTGTAAGCATTTTATTTTGCATTAAGTAATGATCTGTTAATCAGTAACTAATGTTTAGTATGTTTGAGTAAACATTAACTAGCACATTATCTCGTATTTCTAGCTAAGTCAAGTCAACTTTATTTATATAGCGCTTTTAACAATGCAGATTGTTTCAAAGCAGCTTCACAGTGTTAAACAGAAAAATAATGCAACAGAATATAATTTTATTATCATACAGTAACAATGTGGGCTTTAGATCAGTAATTAGATCAGTAATTTGGTCTATATGGTTAATTTAGTTTAATAATTAGATTTATTTTGAAATATATTTCAAAACATAGTTTTTTCCCCCAACTGAGCAAGCCAAGCCAGAGGTGACAGTGGCAAGGAAACCAAAACCCCATCAGGAGACCTAATGGAGAAAAATAAACCTTGGGAGAAACCAGGCTCAGTCAGTTAAATATATCGCACCTGAGTTAAATATATGAGTGTCACAGCAAAGGGTCTGAATACTTTATCCCCGTCCACATGGAGACGTGTTTAACTGTATACGTATACATTTTGTACCATATCAGCGCTTCATCCACACGGATCCGGCGTTTTAGGAGCATATAAACAATATTTTTTTAAATGGGTCCCAGAGTGGATAAATCTGAAAACGACGCTGTTCCCTTTCGAGAGGTCTCTCGTATTGCGTATGGGAAAAACTCCTTTTCTCGAGAATATGAAGCAAAAACTTTATTCATAAAGTGTCTACCCGCCTCGCCCCCCCTCAGTACCTATATGGGACCTTGCCACAGTGTTGGAAGCTCTAAAGGGCTCTACCTTTGAACCGCTTCAGTCTGTGAGCCTAAAGCACCTCTCGCTGAAAACCGCTTTTCTGCTGGCACTGGCCTCAGTCAAGCGAGTGGGCGATTTACACGCACTCTCCACGAGTGCTTCCTGTCTCAAGTTTGGGCCTAACGACTCCAGGGTCGTCCTCAAACCTAGACATGGTTATGTTCCTAAAGTGCTTTCTACTCCCTTTAGGCACAGGTCATTTCTCTTTTGGCCCTGCCCGGCCGCAAGACGAAAAGGACGCAATTTGCTCTGCCCAGTCAGAGCACTGAGACTTTATATAGAGCGCTCCGCCCCCTTCAGGCGATCGGAACAGCTCTTTGTGTGCTTCGGTGGCCGCACTAAAGGCTATGCCGTCACGAAGCAGAGACTGTCACACTGGATAGTGGACGCCATCTCTATGGCTTACAAGTCTAAAGACCTAACCTGCCCCCTGGGCATTAAAGCCCATTCTACTAGAGGCATGGCCTCGTCATGGGCATGGTCACGAGGCATTCCGCTACAAGATATCTGTGCGGCGGCAGGCTGGGCCTCTCCGTCCACTTTTATCAGATTTTATAAACTGGAAGTCCCCGCTTTACAAGCCGGGATTATCCCCATTTAATAGGTATAGACCCGATGCGTCCGGTCTCCCTGTTATGCATACATGATAAGCTCTCACAAGCATGAGCTTTCATAATATGTCTACACTTATATATTAAGGCCCGACTATGTCCGGTCGTAATTCTATCATATGGCCCGATGCTATCCGGCCTATATACTCTTATGTCCGCTATAGGACCCACTCTGTTGGTCTCCTGTGACTCACTGTTACCCATCTTAGTGCCTCAGGCCACTTGGGTCAGTTAAGCACGCACGGCGCTTTCAAATTGGGTTCCCATACGCACACGAGAGACCTCTCGAAGGGAACGTGCTCGGTTACTCACGTAACCTCGGTTCCCTGAGAGAGGAACGAGTATTGCGTAACGCCGCGTGCTTGTGCTTCTCAGGGTATCGCTTCAGTCGATTTTTAACCTGATTTCCTATGGCAAAACACGGTCTTATATAGCCTCAGATATGCTAATTTTAGAGACCTTGTTCGGCGGAATTTTAGCTACCCCTATTGGTTCGCTTCTCTGCCGCCGCCATAGGTTCATGCAGTTCCCGCTGCACAGCCAATCAGCGCGCAGCTCGCGCTGGTCTATCGGCTGTGCAGCCGCACTGCGTTTTACATAGACACTTTATGAATAAAGTTTTTGCTTCATATTCTCGAGAAAAGGAGTTTTTCCCATACGCAATACTCGTTCCCTCTCTCAGGGAACCGAGGTTACGTGAGTAACCGAGTACGTTTTCGTGTGTACAGCCAATCCGTATATTTTGTGAAACCCTGATGTCATCCGAGTGATGCCTCCACGTCCCAAACGCGAAAGACTAGATTGGGATACAACTACGGGCACTGGGCATGCACACATCAATATTGCGTAATTTAATTACTGTACTTGCATTATTGTAAGAGTAGTTTTAGGGTTGGGGGTAAGTGTAGGTGTTAATAAACACATCTGGTAAGTTGCAAATATATTTATTGTTATTCTATTGTGCTTTTTCTTTTTTTTTCTTTTTTTTGCCTCACCTCCTACCATTGCTCTACCCCTTCTAGCCACAACTCCTCTTCCCAATTTTTTGTGTATTTCTGTGGCAGAATTACAGCGCCACACACTGGTCTGGCATGTATACTACATCGTTTTGAGTCCTTTTTTAGTGCTCTCGTATGGACGTGGATATTTCTTGAAACAAGGAAAAAAAAGATTGGATTGGGAAAACTCTGGCTTCATGTGGAAGGGGCCTTTGGACCATGTGATATTTCCGTTTTAATTTATTTATAAATCAGCAAAAATGTCAACAATTCTGTGTTTTTCTGTCAATATGGGGTGCTGTGTGTACATTAATGAGAAGAAAAAAAAGAACTTAAATGATTTTAGCAAGTGGCTGCAATATAACAAAGAGTGAATAATTGAAGGGGGTCTGAATACTTTCCGGATCCACTGTATGTATATACACTCACCTAAAGGATTATTAGGAACAACATACTAATACTGTGTTTGACACCCTTTCGCCTTCAGAACTGCCTTAATTCTACATGGCATTGATTCAACAAGGTGCTGAAAGTATTCGTTAGAAATGTTGGCCCATATTGATAGGATTGCATCTTGCAGTTGATGGAGATTTGTGGGATGCACATCCAGGGCACGAAGCTCCCGTTCCACCACATCCCAAAGATGCTCTATTGGGTTGAGATCTGGTGACTGTGGGGGCCATTTTAGTACAGTGAACAGTGAAGTCATGTTCAAGAAACCAATTTGAAATTATTCGAGCATTGTGACATGGTGCATTATCCTTATGGAAGTAGCCATCAGAGGATGGGTACATGGTGGTCATAAAGGGATGGACATGGGCAGAAACAATGCTAAGGTAGGCCGTGGCATTTAAACGATGCCAAATTGGCACTAAGAGGCCTAAAGTGTGCCAAGAAAACATCCCCCACACCATTACACCACCACAACCACCAGCCTGAGTGGTAACAAGGCATGATGGATCCATGTTCTCATTCTGTTTACGCCAAATTCTGACTCTACCTTCTGAATGTCTCAACAGAAATCAAGACTCATCAGACCAGGCAACATTTGTCCAGTCTTCAACTGTCCAATTTTAGTGAACTTGAGCAAATTGTAGCCTCTTTTTCCTATTTGTAGTGGGGATGTGTAGTACCCGTGGGGTCTTCTGCTGTTGTAGCCCATCCGCCCTCAAGGTTGTGCGTGTTGTGGCTTCACAAATGCTTTGCTGCATACCTCGGTTGTAACGAGTGGTTATTTCAGTCAAAGTTGCTCTTCTATCAGCTTGAATCAGTCGGCCCATTTTCCTCTGACCTCTAGCATCAACAAGGCATTTTCGCCCACAGAACTGCTGCATACTGGATGTTTTTCTCTTTTCACACCATTCTTTGTAAACCCTAGAAATGGTTGTACGTGAAAATCCCAGTAACTGAGCAGATTGTAAAATACTGAGACTGGCCCGTCTGGCACCAACAACCATGCCACACTCAAAATCACCTTTCTTTCCCATTCTGACATTCAGTTTGGAGTTCAGGAGATTGTCTTGACCAGGACCACACCCCTAAATGCCTAGAAAGCAACTGCCATGTGATTGTTTGATTAGATAATTGCATTAATGAGAAATTTAACAGGTGTTCCTAATAATCATTTTGGTGAGTGCATGTGCACATTTATTCTTATTGCAAAACTTTTAATTGTGGCTGAATAGCATGAACAAAAAGTCAACAGGCTAAAGAATACTTATACAAGAAATGTTGCATATAGATTAAAAAAGCCTGGGCAAAAACAACTAAATTAACTAATACAGATTTCAAGCATTATTAAAGACAAGTAAACACTCAGTAATTTGAAAAGAACATAAAAAAAAACAATTGCACATGTGTTTTAAGATTTTCATGTACAGAAACTGTAATCGAATGTAAACACTGCACTGTATGAATAAAATATACATTACAAGTATAGCTACAAAAGTTATTCAATCAAGAACAGCTTTGTCTTTTGTTGTTTGTTTAACATTATTATAAAGAGGGCAGCAGGTTTATTAGGCTGCTGTCACTTTAAGAGCTGGCAATATACTGTTACATATGCTTCTTTGTCAACTGTCAACTTTGTCTACAAGTGTAAAGAAACCCCGGAAAAGAAGTCAGTTCAGTGTTGCGCACTATTCAGAATGAGAGGCAGATTTCTGTTCACATGTCGTTGTTTTGAATGTGTGAGTTTGTGGCGTGTGAGTTTGTGGTTTAAAATCACATTGAATCACTTTCTATGAGTACGCTTTGGATTTGTGTGCAGCACAGGAAACAGTGTATGATTGTCTCTCTCTCTCTCTCTCTCTCTCTCTCTCTCTCTCTCTCTCTCTCTCTCTCTCTCTCAGAACTACACCCAGTACATCCCGCTGTCTATCTATGACCTACAGACGTGGATGGGAAGTCCCTCCATCTTTGTGTATGACTGCTCTAATGCAGGGATCATTGTCAAGTCATTCAAACAGTTTGCATTGCAGAGGGAGCAGGAGCTGGAGGTGTGTCACACACACACACACACACGCACACACACACACACACGTTTGTTTTTTGTGAAATGTGGGGACATTCCATAGGCGTAATGCATTTTATACTGTACAAACCGTATTTTCTATCCCCCTACACTGCCCCTGCCCCTAAACCTACCCATCACAGGAGACTGCGCAATTTACTTTCTGTGAAAAAAACCTCATCCGGTGTGATTTATAAGCATTTTGAAAAGTGAGGACATGGGGAACGTCCTCATATTTCACCCTATTTTTGTAAAACCTATGTCATACCCATGTCATACCCATGTCATTACACATTTCTGTCCTGATATTTCACAAAAACATGCCCACACACACACACACACACACACACACACACACACACACACACACACACACACACACACACACACACTATTTGTGTACTATAGTTGTAACACATGATGAACTAAAAATGGGTCCATATGCCGTGAGTTTTATTACCAGAATAACATACCAATAAATTCAATGTGAAGACCAGTGAACCAGGGAACAGAATGACCTCCTCAAAACTTACAGCAATCTAGTGTAAAGGCCGTTACATACATGGTGTCATTTTGTCCTCGCATCCCTGGTTTGGGAGTTCTCGCAGCTTGTTCTCGACACATCATCTGAGCAGAGCTTTTTTCTTGTGGGTGTCCGAT
This sequence comes from Gobiocypris rarus, assembly GCA_023029165.1. NCBI lineage: Eukaryota > Metazoa > Chordata > Actinopteri > Cypriniformes > Gobionidae > Gobiocypris > Gobiocypris rarus. The sequence continues at coordinate 17,812,528 of CM040921.1, forward strand.
AACTATTGTGTGATTGGTCAGAGATTTAAAGTGGGCGGGTTTAGCTGAGAAACGGAGATGTTCGGCACCTGCTTTTCTCGTTAAGTATGGAATGTACTGGCCAGAACAAACTTTGTTCTTGTTTCTTGCCACCTCGAGAAAACAAACAAATTTCTTTGTTCTTGCAGAGTATGTACCAAGCTTTAGACTCCACAAAGAACACAGGAAACACTAGGGCTATTTATACACAAGCTAACAAGGACAAACCAGGACTAACCAGGGACAGGTGAAGGTGATTTACTATAGGAAAAAACATGGGTGTCTATGAAAACAAACAAGGGTAACTATAGAATCTAACAAGGCAACAAAGACATCAGGAACTAAACACAGGAAGTGAGTACAGCAACTAAGGGAACAGAAAAACTCTTACATAAAAGCCCTTAAACACAAGACAGAGAAACATAAGACCATAATCATGACCATAGTCCAAATCTACTGAAGCTTTGTGTGGGGGAAGGACCACAGTTTAAGTTCTTATTTATCTTATCTTCCACTCCACCAAAGCACACATTTGCACACATTGAAACAGAATACAAGACACGTGAGAAATTATTGTGTGAATCTCCATCTGCTTTAACTAAATGTTAAACATCTACTATTGTGTTTCATGAAGAAGATTATACAGGTTAGGAACTAAGGATGTGCAAATGATGACAGAATTTAAATTTTCGGGTAAACTATTCTTGTAGTAGTGCAATGTTTTTGAAAAATGATATCACAGTTGTACCATTTCCTCCAATTCTCTTACCTGTCAATCATAAAAAGCACTGTTCTCTCAGAATAGAAAAACAACCATTAGAACCACTTGCAGGTTTTCATGAACTCACTCATTGACAGACAGACTAACAGTTGGCATGCTCTCCATAAATCGATTGCAGAATTCCCAAATATATGGCTGACATGCAAAGTCAGAGGAAGAGAGATCATTCACTTAAGAGAGAGAGAGAGAGATGGGCTCCTGGCTGGACACCATTTGCATAAAATTGCAAATAATAATGCCTTTTGGTTTGAGTACAGCATTCCCTGACAGGAACTGAGCATCTCTTTCTGAAGGGTCAGAGAGAATTAAGCGTGACCTAAATTCAGAAAACACTTTTGTTTGCTCAGGGAGGCTGTTCAGATTGTTTTGCTCCATCTCCCTCTCTTCTCTCTCTGCAGATAGGATTTTTTGGTTTGTTGTTGGGTTGTCCCTTCTCTGATAGGATTTTTAGGTTTGCTGTTGGGTTGTCCCTTCTCTGCTCCTGTTTTTACTTCCCCTTTCAGCGATAGTTTGTATTCCCTCAGTTAGTATTTCACAGTCACAATCACTACGAGACACTCAATTATTCATAGGCAAGTTCAACATTAAAGGGATAGTTCACCCAAAAATGAAAATTCTGTCATTTACTCACCCTCAATTTGTTTCAAACCTGTATGAATTTTGTTCTTCTGCTGAAAACAAAGGAAGACATTTGGAAGAATGTTTGTAACCACGCAGACATCGGCAGCCATTGACAACCATAGTACCCCTGATAACCCTTCTTTACTCCCCTCGCTTGGAGGTTAATTTTGCTCTGCTTTTCAGGATTTCCGTCTCTGAAATCCGGTGTGAAGTGGTTGCAATAACTTCTTATTGGAAGTCTCTGTTAGAGTGCTGAATCTAGAGATTCTGCTCAGACAGGTTATAGGCCTGGATGTCAGATGTCGACCTCCCTGGTGGTTCTAGGGATTGATGCTTGTCAAGTCACCTTTATTTATAAAGCGATTTCTACAATGCCTATTGTTTCAAAGCATCTTCACAGTTTTAAACAGGAAAATAATGCAACAGAATTTGATTTGGCTGTACAGCCGCTCTGGAGAAAAGTTATGTCATCCAGCTCAGTTAAATTATCATATAGTGTCATTGCAGGCAGATCATAATTGAATATTTAGTGCTTGTGTATGTGTGCCCCCTTGAGGTGACAGGCCAAAATCTTTGTGTGTCCATATTCTCTTAAAGGAATCTTTCATAGAAAAATGATTCCAAGCCTTTGAGCTTTGCATCTTGGGAAGTAGCCCTAGGGCTACATAGGGCTAGCCCTATGTCACCAACAGCACTGATTCGTACCTTTAAGAAATTTGGCTCTGGCAAGGTATGCCTTGAGAGCCATTCTTTTACTACTTAGTCACAGCCAAATTGGCAAGTTCTCCCCTCAGCATGGCGGTGTGGGTATTTGTTCCCAAATAGTGTCTTTCAGACACAGTGCAAATTCCAATTTGAAGGGGAACGTCTCAGGTTTTATAAATATAACCCTGCTTCCTGAGAAGGGTAATGATACACTGTGTCTCGTGGCCATGTTTCTGGGCTGCCTGCATGGTCCCTTCAGACGAAGAAGTGGATGACACGTTCTCTAGGCGTCCTTTTTATACCTCACGGTCACACTATTAGTGACATCATAGGCTACGGTTGGCCAATACAATTGTCATGTTTTTACACGCTTCAGACACCAGTCATGCTGAGGCATTCTCCAGAAGTGTCTTTCAGATGCAGTGTCTCATTTTTCTTAAGGAACCAGTGTTACATTTGTAACCTGAGACATTTTCTGGATTCAAGTGCTGGATTTAGAGTGGTTTACATATAGGTTGGGTTATCCAAGCCCGCATAAATGTTGTGGGAAATATACCAGTCTGAAGAGAGGCGTTGATGTGAGTAAGTGTAGGTATAACTGATAATAAATGGCTTAAAGGTGAGATGAGTGTGGATAGGAAGGGATTGCGTGGGCTGGTCTGGATGAAAGGGGCCAAAAGTGAAGAAAAGGGCATCGGTAGCATTGTTGTGGTCATATCTAGGCACAGGTCCACCATCTGATCTGGATCCGTAAGACTACCGTAAACCTAGGGATAAACAGAGAGTCATTAGCGTAAATGCCATTCTTTTTATGATTTAACGAGTACATCAGGTGTTAGGGGAAGTATTTCTGGTTTCGGCAGACCTAGTTAATGCAGCCTAACAATCATTTAACTGATTTAAATAATAGAAATTGATTATGTTCTATGTATGCCATAGTAAAGAGATGTGTTTCCTAGATTTAAACCGACAGAGTGCTTCGCGAACAATACTAGGAAGACCGTTCCAAAGTTAGGTTCTAAACTGGAAAAGGATCGATCGGCAGCAGTTGATTTTGATATTCTAGGTATTATCAACTGGCCAGAATTTTGAGACCGCAATAGACTTGAGGTAGTATAATGAGTGAAGTTAACTTATTCAAGTACTGGGGAGCAAGATTTTAAAATGTATACGATAAGGAGCAAATGTAGTGTTGACAGAACCGGGCTTTATTGGAAATTTTGTTTGCATTCTAGTAGACTGAAATAGTAGATTAAAAGTGACCATCTTGTTTGGGTGTTTTAAACTTCATTTGCCTAATTTACCAGAGAGAGAGAGAGAGATCCCCACACAGGGAGTCCCCCACACGGCTCTGTCTCTCACGATCTCTGGCAAACAAGTAATCTACCTTATATAATTAACACACACACAGTACATACACACAGGTAAAGCTTGCGTGCAATCAAGATGCTTTTATAAAAATGTCTGAGTGCTCTTTTAAGGGCATACGCCTTCGTGTTTAATATCTTATAACATCCTGTTTGAGAGAGATTATGTTTTTATCAGTGTAGCTTTGTGTTGAAGATGACTTAACCATGCCCCTGTGAGCAGAAACTCAAAACTGCATAGACATATATGACACACATAGACACATTTTTTCTATCTTGTTGCATATTAATACAATTATTTTTACTTTTGCACAACCTCATCAATTCAAAAGCTCATCTTTAGTTAGAGTTGGATTTGTAGCATTCGTTACAGCAAATTGACTGTTAAAATGGTTGTTGAGGCATTCTGAAGTTGCTTTGCGAAAGCAATGGGTAGTGTTTTTGTTGCAGACTAAAACTATTAAAAGTTCATTCCTTTTTTTATTGATTTCACTAAAACAATGGAACTAAAAGGTTATCTTTTTTTTCCTCTGCATGTCATCTGCAGATCACCATTAATTTGCTTACATATTTTACTACTGTCCTATATTTTTCTAACGTCCGGGTACTTATACAAAATGAGTTTAAGTCAAATGAGTTTTGGCAAGGCAGTGGTGGAAATGGCCGAAATTCTCTAGGCGGACTCTAGTTTGAAAAGGTTTTTTTTTTTCTTTTTCTTTTTGAGTTGCACAATTTAAGAGGTAACAAATACCTTCTAAATAAATTGTCCTCAGGTTAAAGAAAACGGTACAATGTTTTGAATGGTTTCTGTACATCTCAGTTTAGTGCTTTGAAAATTAACAATTAAACATGTAAAGGTGAATCTAGTCTGCGTTTTAAATATTTTTATGTTGTAATAATTTCACAGTTACTCCAAATTAATGTAGAAACAACTTAAAGACAGTATAATTTAAATATTTGTTGTAATGGCATCTTTTTTATCAAGGCTAGTATCACTGATACTAAAACTGCTGCTGATGTCGCTGCATTATTTCGTTTTAAACATTAATGATAGACATTCAACATTTAAGTATAAATAAAAGCTATATCAATTCCAAGTGAACTTAAAACAATATTCACACAAACCCATTATAATAAAAGTCTCGGGGTCATTTGGAACATTTCAATCTTGTGTGGGAAAAAGTTACACAAAAGGTTTTGTTACAGTAATATAATTTAGAAAATATTCTGAATTCTACAGTTTGTGTTTGGTTAGTTTAATAATATAATTTGTATTATATTATTAATTTAAAATTTATATGTTTTAATTTTAAATTGATGTATTTAAAATTTTAAATTATGACTTAATTATTTAACAGCTTTTCATTAACCCCCTGGGGTCTGCTGGCGCGACCCTTCCGCTTTTTTCTAAGTGCGAAAGAGACTCAAATAACTGCTGATTTTTGTCATGCATACAAGTTTTATAAATCATTCAGACTGTTAAGTGTCTATTTGTGTATTTTACCAATTAATACAAAATGTTGTGTTTTTTGTAAAATAAAGACAACAAACATGATACAAGTTCTTCCGTCTGTCTGTCAGTGAAATTTGTACTGAAATGCATTTGAAAATGAACTGTAACTTAGAGGGGTGGTGAAACACTCAGTTTCAGTCAATCTTGAGTACCTATAGAGTAGTATTGCATTATCTGAAAAGTCTTTAGTTTTATTATATTTATAAAAGAAAGATACGCTGTTCCGAGTCTTTACAGAAAAAAAACAAGCGGGTAGAGGCGTATTGTGTGGGCGCAGCTAAACAATCACGAGTGCCCGCAGCTATTGCATTGTGAGCGTCTGAAAGCTGTGACATCCTTAAACGTGTAAAAGAAAAGTTATGCTAAATAAACCAGGGCTATCAATCAGATTCAACCATACTTACGTATATGATCCAGAATCTGATCCGGAGGCTGAAATTGAACAGGAGCAGTAGCAACAGCGACTACAGTAGGACGTCTCTATGTGGTATGTACTGTAACTGTATTTGCTTAGCAGCTTGTCAACATGTGTGTGTGTTTACTCATGGTTTATGAGGACATGATTTGGTTTATGGATTATTGTATGTGGCTAAACATTAGCAGTAGCAAGCCGAACGGTTTGCAAGTGAGACTAGTGTTTACATAGAAAAACAATGGCATAGAAGCGCATTTGAATGAAAGTGCGCTTTGTGTGAATGGCCCCTAGGTTTAATATGTTTGGGGTGGTTTTACAATAAACAAACAGACGCCTATAGTGGTCAGTTAAACAAATGCATGTATACACACACCATACATTGCTTGCTCCATTGATAAATTAACTATACACTATCTTGTTGTTTACTGATGTGTAACTTACGAGCTGATAGCCAACAACACACAGACATCTGAAGCAGTTTTACTCACCACTTGCAGTTACGACCGTGAACCTTTATCGTTTGGACCGCACTATCTTTCGGCATTAGACAAGCTACAAATCCGCCGTCGAACTGGTCCTTGTTTATAAAAACAAATAGTCCGAAATGCAGGGAACAAACAAAAACACTTGCACAACTCCGTTGCTGCTCCGTAAAAACAAACTCCATCCACTGTCACATTAATGCTGGGTTCTTTGGGAAGCTGTACAGGGTTATCTTGCCCTGACAACCAAAAACACACTTCTTTGGTGACATTGTTGATTTGGTGAAGTTCTGTGACTGCAGTACAGCCAGCTTCCCTAAAGTCGAGCAAAGCGTGTTAATGGGCGTGCATTTGCTCTCTCTCTGGTCACGTGCCCCATTTGATGTCACACAGACCCATACTCAAGAAAATCTTTTAGAAACATGTGAGAAACCGGAAGGGGTGTTTTTGACACTGAGATACTCCATCAAACGTCCAACTTATTTTTGAAATTTTGTCGAAAAATATTTGTGTGTGGGCGCTCGTGATTGTTTAGCTGCGCCCACACAATACGCCTCTACCCGCTTGTTTTTTTTTCTGTAAAGACTCGGAACAGCGTATCTTTCTTTTATAAATATAATAAAACTAAAGACTTTTCAGAGAATGCAATACTACTCTATAGGTACTCAAGATTGACTGAAACTGAGTGTTTCACCACCCCTCTAAGTTACAGTTCATTTTCAAATGCATTTCAGTACAAATTTCACTGACAGACAGACGGAAGAACTTGTATCATGTTTGTTGTCTTTATTTTACAAAAAACACAACATTTTGTATTAATTGGTAAAATACACAAATAGACACTTAACAGTCTGAATGATTTATAAAACTTGCATGCATGACAAAAATCAACAGTTATTTGAGTCTCTTTCGCCAAAATTTCAAAAAAAAAAAAATTTATATATATATATATCTCGATATTGTCCATTTTTATGAGATTCGATGTTTTCAATAGCTTTTAAATAATAAAAAAACATGATTTTCTTTTGCCCCCATTAAAAACAACAACAACAACAACTATTTAGATAGAACTAAAGTAAATACAAAATGTTTAAGTTTAGTGGACAGTTTGGGATGACCAAAATCTTTTTTCATGATATGAGTAATTTAATATATTAATATAATATTTAATAAATGTACTTTTATAATTACAATATAGATTTTTTATTTTGTCTTTGTTATTAAAAATATGCAAAACATGCAAATTACAAACACTGACAAAAACAGTGCTTTTTCAGCTACAGTAGGTCTATTTAACAGTAGCAAGTCAAGAAAAAAGTTAAATAAATCAAATATATATGTATTTACTGAAATGTATCTTTTAATATCACTGTTTTAGTAAATTACGGCACTTTAAAGGTGGGTTGCACTAATAAGGATTCTTTAGCCTGTCATAACCCTCCGTCTGCTGCTTGATCAGCTCTATAACAGTTTTACTGTGTAATTAATCTGTGTTTAAAATTAAGTGGTGCAACAACTCTTTTTAAAATATAACCGGACCCACTTTATATTAGGTGTCCTTAACTACTATGTACTAACATTTTAATTAATAATTTGATACATTGCACTTATTGTGTACATACATGTTTTTACATTGTACTTACATTTAAAAAAATACCTGCATGTAATTACATCTGTAATTAATTTCTGTAGTTACATTTGTAATTACACAGTTGACACTTCCCTTACACCTAACCCTACCCTTAAACTTACCCATACCACCACACCTGTCCCTAACCCTACCCGTATCCCACCTCAATATCAGCAAAGGTGTTTTGCAACACAATATGAACACAGTAAGTACAATGTACTTATTTTTTTATGTAAGTACATAGTAGTTAAGGCCACCTAATATAAAGTGGGGCCATAGTGTTTTTCACAATAAATGTTTTAAAAAGTTGCGCTTTTTATAGTGATTGAAATACTGCAGCAGGTGCTGTATAGGTCCTTCTCAAAAAATTTGTATATTGTGATAAAAGTTCATTATTTTCCATAATGTAATGATAAAAATTAAACTTTAATTTATTTTAGATTCATTGCACACTATTTCAGGTCTTTTATTGTTTTAATACTGAGGATTTTGGCATACAGCTCATGAAAACCCAAAATTCCTATCTAAAAAAATTAGCATATTTCATCTGACCAATAAAAGAAAAGTGTTTTTAATACAAAAAAAGTCAACCTTCAAATAATTATGTTCAGTTATGCACTCAATACTTGGTCGGGAATCCGTTTGGAGAAATGACTGCTTCAATGCCTTGCCCTTGATAAAACACAGTGGACCAACACCAGCAGCTGACATGGCACCCCAGACCATCACTGACTGTGGGTACTTGACACTGGACTTCAGGCATTTTGGCATTTCCTTCTCCCCAGTCTTCCTCCAGACTCTGGCACCTTGATTTCCGAATGACATGCAAAATTTGAGAGACAGTCCGGTGCTGCTTCTCTGTAGCCCAGGTCAGGCGCTTCTGCCGCTGTTTCTGGTTAAAAAGTGGCTTGACCTGTGGAATGCGGCACCTGTAGCCCATTTCCTGCACACGCCTGTGCACGGTGGCTCTGGATGTTTCGAATCCAGACACAGTCCACTGCTTCCGCAGGTCCCCCAAGGTCTGGAATCTGTCCTTCTCCATAATCTTCCTCAGGTTCCGGTCACCTCTTCTCATTGTGCAGCGTTTTTTGCCACACTTTTTCCTTCCCACAGACTTCCCACTGAGGTGCCTTGATACAGCACTCTGGGAACAGCCTATTCATCCAGAAATTTCTTTCTGTGTTTTACCCTCTCGCTTGAGGGTGTCAATGATGGCCTTCTGGACAGCAGTCAGATCGGCAGTCTTACCCATGATTGCGGGTTTGAGTAATGAACCAGGCTGGGAAATTTTAAAAGCCTCAGGAATCTTTTGAAGGTGTTTAGAGTTAATTAGTTGATTCAGATGATTAGGTTAATAGCTCGTTTAGAGAACCTTTTCATGATATGCTAATTTTTTGAAATAGGAATTTTGGGTTTTCATGAGCTGTATGCCAAAATCATCAGTATTAAAACAATAAAAGACTTAAATATTTCAGTTGGTGTGCAATGAATCTAAAATATATGAAAGTTTAATTTTTATCATTACATTATGGAAAATAATGAACTTTTATCACAATATGCAATTTTTTTTAGAAGGACATGTATATGGATCATAAGTGGCCAAAACGTGGATCTTGTTCACATATTTTTGTTTTAAGATGGCATGCTTGTGATGCAGTTCTATAGTTCTATGGCGGTTTTGCCCTCCAAGGCTCCGCGACAATCATGTGACTAAAAACGATGGATACTTCGGGCTTAATACATTTACCGATGTCTCTATGAAATAGATGTTTTTTTTTTTTTACATTAATGGTAGACATTCAACATTACGGTATAATTGAAAACTGTCAATTTTGAACATTTATTAGGCTTAAAAAACAACTCTTAATTTAAGTGAACTTAAAACAATCTTCACATAAACCCATAATAATCATATTTACCTATGGCCTTCCTACCTATTAGAAATATTCAGAAAGGTTATCAAACACCTTTCTTAACTGCATAAATAATACATTAAATAGATTAATCCTTTAATTAAAAGGATAGTTCACCCAAAAATGAAAATCCTGTCATTAATTACTCACACTCATGTCAATCCAAACCCGTAGGAACTTTGTTCATCTTCGATTTTTTTAATGAAATTCGAGAGCTCTCAGCCCCCAGCAATTTAATTAACATTTTCAAGGTACAGAAATGTATTAAAAAAAAAAAAAATCGAAATAGTCCATGTGAGTCTTGTTGTTCAACCTTAATTTTATGAAGCGACGAGAATACTTTTTGTGCACACAAACAAACAAAAATAACGACTTTATTCTAAGGCTATTTTAACAACCTTTATGGACCTTGAAAGTGGTAATTAAATAGCTTAATTAAATTAAGTGGCCTGAGAGCTATTGGATTTCATCAAAAATATGAAAAATACAAAAAATTCCAAACCTATGAAAAATAGGTTTGCAATGGCTTGAGTGTGAGTAATTAATGACAGAATTTTCATTTTTGGTTGAACTATTCCTTTAAAGCTACAATTTTCTCTGTTACCTTTGTTCTTTGATTAACATTAGTGAGACATCACTGAAACTGGTTTATTAGGTTGCTGTGACTTTAAGATCTGCTGTTGCCAAACATGACCTGTATCTGACACGCTATCATGCGCATCTAATTTTCTCACAACGGTTTGTTCATTTAAGGTGTTATTTAAGTAATTTAAGACTGCTCTTAAGAGAATATTTGCGAAACATGCATTTTCGCAAAAATATTTTTTCTGTTGTTGTGCGAAAGAACTTGATTCTACGCTAGTTGTGTGCACAATACTGGTACGCATCTTTCTTTGCGTTGTGTGTGTGTGTGTGTCACGGGGCGTCTAAATCGCCTTCCTAGCATAGGTCTTGAATCACACAGAAAGGACATTCACAGACAACGCATTCTCTTTTGTCTTGTCACGCTTAACTGGTTTAAAAACATTTGCATGAATAAGAGCGTGATCATATAATGTAACGCTAGCCAATGGATGATACACTGTAAAAATAAAAGGTGCCTGGAGGAACCTTTTTGGGTTCTTCACTTTGCCACACCGGCGGATGATGCTAAAAAAATCACCATCAGTCTTCAGTGGAACATATGATTAGAATAAATTATTTAAAAAAATATAGCCACAAATGGCAAGTATTAGGGTCCAAGCACCAGTGCCCTGTGTGAATGATTAGTGATTCAATTGACATGTTCCTTATTATTTGGTGTTTAAGTTCACAAATTAATTGATTTATAAATAATTTTCTCAATTTGTTTCATGAATAAGGCCTGACTGACAAACCCATTTCAAATTTCATTATCATATACCAGAAATATACTTACATTTGCTGCTGCTCAGTGAACCTTATTTTCCAGAGAAGTAATAATGAATGTTCTGAGGAAAGAAAAAATAAAAGGAAAGGGTTAGGATAGGCCTATATGTTTGTACAGTGAACAAATCATTATGTCTCATGATTAATTAAAAAGTTAAGATATAATAAAACTGGTTACAACAACAAAAAATAAATAAAATAAAAAAACCTTCACTCCATTTCACAGGTTTTTGCATACACCAATTATATTAAACTATACTGTCAGTAAGTTACACCAAAGTTATACAAATAAACTTAATCTATGCATTTCTTTCCACTCAAAGGGATGGAAACTGACAGAAATGGATTAAGCTCAAACGTTTCCTTATCCTGTGGCTCCCTCTAGTGGACAACAAAATAACAGCATTTGTTTGTATATATCTGCTAAAAATACATTAAAGAATAAATAATAAAAAAAAAAAATAATGAACTCCCAATTCAAAAACTGATTTAAAAATAATTTTCTTTCATGGTCGACTGGTTAAATAATTTTCTGCTTGTGTTTCATGAATAAGGCACCATTTTACTTATTTTAAAAACACCATTTTATTTATTACAATTTATTTTAAATAAGTCCAGAAATATACTTATATTTGCTCAATGAACCCGGTTTTTCAGAGAAATACTAAATTTACTAACAGTTAGATGTTCTGAGGAGAGACAAATATAAAAGGAAAGGGTTAGTTAGGGCAGTTTGTACAGTATACAAATCATTTTTCACAAATCAACCCTAAGGGTTCGTAAAGGTTGATTTGTGAAAAATGATATAAAGTTAAAAACTTTATAAAGTTTTTAACTTTATAAAGTTAAAAACGTTTTACTAAAAAAAACAAACAAACTAATAACCATGGTAACGTCAAATTCACCGTGGTTTTGATACACTAACCATTTTACTATGGTATTTGTACTAAATATGGGGTTATACGAATGCTTACCAATCTACACTTTTACTAAAACCTAAAAACAAAGTATAATACAGACTTTTTAAACAGCAATGCAATTAATCGTGTAAGTGTGGCCTTGTGTGTACACATATGTATCTAATTTCAATTTGTATAATTATTTTGGCGACTTTACTCACCTTAAATGGAAAAGTCAAATTAAGCGGTTATTTTGATGAAATGGCCGTTTTTTTTTTAAAATCTCCACTGCGTTGTTCTCGCGCGATCGTGATTGACGCCAGAGAGTCCTCGTCGTCATCTTCTTCTTCTTCTTCTTCGAATTATTATTATCGTTATTATTATCATTAACTAATAATAATAATAATAATAGGCTACACCTTTATAAACATTCTATAAGTTTAATCTTGGCAATAACAACATAACGATAATTATAGACAAGAACCCTTTTATAGAATTTGAGTTCCTCTAGTTCCTTCAAAGCACTTGAAGGTCTCATGGTAATGAAAAGGTGACTCCATGACCTCAGTACTGAATACAGAGTGCTTTAAGGATCCCATAAGTTCCTGCAAGAACCATAAAGACTGTCAGTGGTTCCACCAGTAACCCTATGAGAAAGAGCTTTGAGGCACTTCTAATACATTTTGAAGTTCCTTGAGTGTCCGATAGGATATTTGAGGCACCTTTAGTTTTTACAGTGTAGAAAAACAGATGTTAGATGTTGCAATGTTGTTCTGTTTAAATATTTTTTTTGTGTTAAATATTTTATTTATTTATATATTTATGTTTGAGATTATACATCTTCATATTAAAAACAGTCTGAGTAATTTTGAGTCTTGAACTGTAAACTGTAAACTCTCAAGTATTGGGTTTCTAAATATATGGTGGATATGGTTGTATGAGCAGCAAGCTTTTTATTATGGGTATGTTATTTATGCCCCACTTGACAAAATGCTGGAAAAGAGGTTAAACAAGTATACAGATTTAACTGATATATATCTATTGTTTAAATAAGGAATGCAACATGCTCACACCAGTGCAGAGATAAATGTACCAATTATGAACAAATATTTTCAGAGGCCTTTTTAAAACTAACATATTCAACCAACACTTTGTTTATTTGTTTAATGCACAGATATATTTTTTATGTTTTTCATCCGTTGCTATGGTTGTCTGCCAGTAATCTCAATTTCAAATTGACTCAACAAAGAATAATTTAGCTGATTCACTACTTCATTTTAATGTGGTTTTACTCTTATAGTAAGTTGACTGCATACAGTACAGATGCAAGTAAAATCTATCCTTTTAAATAAATCACTGATGCTGTCAATCAACTGGTCTCTTGCGAAAACTCGTATTAATGAAGATGACTATACTGCACAGTAAATTTCTTATTTACATCAACTCTGCAATTTGTTGATTTAATAATGCGAGAATTAGACGTGTGCGAGAAACAGATGTTTTATTAATCCATCCCTTCTTTTTAGTTCCATTGTTTTAGTTATATTGTGGTCACATTATATGTATAATCAATGCAAGTCCTATCACAGCAGCAGGGGTAGCCCATCCAACTCCATCCATATACCACCTTCTCCAGAAAACTCACCCTGGCGGAGCAGAATTATGACATCGCAAATCATGAGCTCCTCAAATCAAATTAGCTCTGAAGGAATGGAGGCATTGTGTGGAGGGGCCCGACATCCCTTAACTGTGCTCATCAACCATTGTAATCTGAAGCAGTGTTTCCCAACCTTTTTTTCAGTCATGGCATCCTTTGAAAAAATTCTCTCAATTCTGTGGCATCCCCTCGCATACGTTACACTATAGGGTGTAACAGTAGAGATTGCTCATGGTTCGGTTTGTATCACTGTTTTATGTTCATGGTTTCGGTACGGTTCAGTATTTGCTATATTCAGGGGAAAAAAGGACAACTGTCAAATAAAAAAAATAAGGTCAGATAATTTAAATACGAGCAGCAGCACAAATAACTACTAGCGAGCAAAGATTCTAATAAAATAAACAATGCTTTCAGTTTTTCAGGTAAGTCTTACATTAGGTAAAGAAATTGATCAAATTTAAAGAAATTGATCAAATGTAAAATAACATTGCATATTTGACTTTATAAATTAAAGATTAATCCTATTAAACTTACAAAAGTTATTCAATCAAGAGCAGAGAGAGATGTCTTTTGTTGTTTGACATTAAACAGACAGCAGTAAAAGCTACTGCCCCTTTAAGACCTAATGTATGGATATGCGTCGTCTTTCTCGACTGTATAAAGTTCACTTAAGGCATATACAGACTATGTCTGCTAGGACAGAGGTTGTCAACCTTTTAAGATATGCGCCCCCCCCCCCAAGTTTGTCTAATTTCATTCAAACTCTTTCCACTCGTCAGTATTTCCACAGGATCCGTCAAACTCTCCCGTTACAGACCTACATTTACATTACATTTACATTTAGGCATTTAGCAGACGCTTTTATCCAAAGCGACTTACAACATAGGAGTACAGGTGATCGGTCATGAATAGGCGCAAAACGCAAGAAGTGCCTTAAATACCAAGTTTTGGATATTACATAGAATAAGCTTAAGCTAGAATAAGGAAGGAATAAAAGAGAAGAGTTTTTTTTTTTTTCTTTTTTTTTTTTTTCTTTCTTATGATAAGGTTAAGTGCTCACGAAAGAGATGAGTTTTTAGCTGTCTTTTGAATGATGACAGTGATTCTGCCATCCGGATGGAGGTAGGAAGATTGTTCCACCAGCCAGGAACGGTGAATGAAAAAGTTCTGGAGAGGGATTTCATGCCTCTCTGTGATGGTACCATAAGCCTACGCTCCTTACCTGAGCGAAGGCTTCTGGTAGGGGTGTAGACTCGTAGGAGCGAGTCGAAATATGAAAAAGCCAGCAATAACAATAACAATAACGATTGACTGCACAGGCGGCGCGCGACAATGGTTATAATTCAACTGCAATTTGCTAACACAGTACAATTATGACAAGATAGATAAGTGCAAAATCGAAATGTATCCTTCTTCTAGCACACAATACACTAAGTAATACAACAAAACGGAGTATTCACAAAAAACACTTACATACGGCTCGCGGCTCTTCACGGACCTGGACGCTTCTCCTAATGAGCAAGTGACTGACCTGACTTATATATGTACAGTCCGCCCTTGTAATTAGCCCAAAGGATCAAGGCAAAAGCCTGTCAATGGCTCGAATCGAAACGAAAAGTATGACTCACTACCTGTGCTAAAAGCCAGCAATAACAATAACAATAACGATTGACTGCACAACGGCGCGGCCGAAAACAGCCGTGGTTATAATTCAAATGCAATTTGCTAACACAGTACAATTATGACAAGATAGATAAGTGCAAAATCGAAATGTATCCTTCTTCTAGCACGCAATACACTAAGTAATACAACAAACGGAGTATTCACAAAAAACACTTACATACGGCTCGCGGCTCTTCACGGACCTGGACGCTTCTCCTAATGAGCAAGTGACTGACCTGGCTTATATATGTACAGTCCGCCCTTGTAATTAGCCCAAAGGATCAAGGCAAAAGCCTGTCAATGGCTCGAATCGAAATGAAAAGTATGACTCACTACCTGTGCTAAAAGCCAGCAATAACAATAACAATAACGATTGACTGCACAACGGCGCGGCCGAAAACAGCCGTGGTTATAATTCAAATGCAATTTGCTAACACAGTACAATTATGACAAGATAGATAAGTGCAAAATCGAAATGTATCCTTCTTCTAGCACGCAATACACTAAGTAATACAACAAAACGGAGTATTCACAAAAAACACTTACATACGGCTCGCGGCTCTTCACGGACCTGGACGCTTCTCCTAATGAGCAAGTGACTGACCTGACTTATATATGTACAGTCCGCCCTTGTAATTAGCCCAAAGGATCAAGGCAAAAGCCTGTCAATGGCTCGAATCGAAACGAAAAGTATGACTCACTACCTGTGCTAAAAGCCAGCAATAACAATAACAATAACGATTGACTGCAACTGGCGCGGCCGAAAACAGCCGTGGTTATAATTCAAATGCAATTTGCTAACACAGTACAATTATGACAAGATAGATAAGTGCAAAATCGAAATGTATCTTTCTTCTAGCATGCAATACACTAAGTAATACAACAAAACGGAGTATTCACAAAAAACACTTACATACGGCTCGCGGCTCTTCACGGACATGGACGCTTCTCCTAATGAGCAAGTGACTGACCTGACTTATATATGTACAGTCGGCCCTTGTCCGACCTTGCTGAAGTCCGACCTTGCTGAACCACGCCCCCCTCGAATATTAGAATATTACAGGATTTTAAATACAGAAATGTCGGCCCTCTGAAAATCATGCGCATATTTATATACTAAATATGTTTCACCTTTAAATTTGTATTACTGAAATACAATAACTTTTGCACGATATTCAAATTTTTAGAGTTTCACCTGTATTATGTGCTGCATATAGCGTGCATAAAAATTGTTATATTGAACAGTAGTACATATCTAGCAGCTTACCTAATGTGATGGCTGAGCCTGTTTCTGAGAGCACAACATACCAATCCGTGGTTTGATACCCGACACAGCTATCCGTAAATCATCGTCTACTGTCAATAAGCGTGCGCGATACTTGCTTTTGATGTAAGTTAATATAGAAAATGTTGCTTCGCAGAGCCAAGTTGAGGCAAAAGGCAAAAGTACATCATTTGCAAGTCTCGCAAGTTCAGCGTACTCTGTCTCCAATAACAGCCAGAATTCTGGCAGTGTGTTCGAGTTAAACAGTGTCTTCAAAGTTCGGTCTTCTGATTTGATGACAGACTCACTGCGCTTTCGATGAAGGGGTTACGAACCCAGTCGTACTGGTTCCAACTATGCTGCCCAGGAAAATACTTATTGAAATGTGCAGACAGGGCTTGTAGATGGAGAGTTATTTCTTTTTTTGTATCATCCCAATTATGCTCATTTTCCGTGAGAAATTCATCCAACGTTGGGAACATGTCTACATTACCCCCATCAACCTGTCCTCTCCATCGCTCCAATTTCTTCACAAACCCCACAATTTTATTGGACATTGTTAATAGGTTTGAATTCAGGCCCTGAAGAGACGAATTAAGGGTGTTGAGTCAGACAGGTATGCAAGATCTGTGAGCCACTTTGGGTCAGTAAAAACATTTGCAAAGGAAGATGCACAATCGAGCAGAAAAAGTCTTAGTTCGTCGCGCAATTCAAATATCCTCTGCAATGCTTTACCTCTGGAGAGCCACCGTACCTCCGTGTGCAAAAGTAACGATTCATATTCTGACCCCATTTCTTTGCATAATAGGCCAAACAGTCTTGTTTTTATGGGGCGAGTCTTGATGGAATTGACAATTTGTGTGGCTGTTTTAAGCACTGCGTTCAATTCGTCAGGAAGAGTTTTTGCTGCAAGGGCCTCCCTGTGGATCATACAGTGGGTGAAACGCACATGCGGAGCTACTTCACGAATCAAAGCAGCGAGTCCTTTATTTTTCCCTAACATGGCTCCCGCTCCGTCTGTGCACACACCGACACAGTTGTCCCAACAAAGACCAAGTTCATCCAATTTAACATTGATTTTTTCAAAAATGTCTCTTCCGGTGCATGTTTTTTCCATTGCTGAGCAAAATAACATCTTCAAGCAATTTTCTCTCATGACGGTAGCGTACAAATACAAGTAGTTGCGAGGAGTTTGAAATGTCTGTCGACTCGTCTAATTGCAATGAAAAAAAAATTCCATCCCGTATTTTCTCAATTAGTTGACATTTGATGTCGGTTGCCATTTCAGTTATACGGCAGCTCATAGTGTTGTCTGATAGTGGAATTTGTTCAACGTCACTGGCAAACTTATCTCCAAACATATTTCTACAGATGGCCATTGCTGCTGGACGAATGAGGCTCTCTGCAATTGTATGAGGCTTTTTATCCTTGACAACTAAATAAGCCACCTCATATGATGTTGTAAGCACTTTGACTGCCACAGTGGTTTGGCTGGTCATAGTTTGTTTTTGATTTTTTAATCCTGATTCTTTACGGCGAAAAAAGTCAACCGGTTTATATTTTAACGTTGAGTGTTTGGTTTGTAAGTGACGTATTAGTTTCACAGGTTTCAAACTGTCATTTGCAAGCACTTCAGAATAGACAACACACTGTGGACGTGGTTCGTGATTAAGTGTGATGCACGTGAATCCGTATTTTTTGTACTGTTCGTCATACTTTCGTCGTTTTGATGATCCCAGGCCTTTGATTTTTGCTATTAATCCTCTCTGCGTGGAAAGCCCGGTTGACGTGGAGGGTTCGACATCAATTTGCGGAAGTTGTACGGGTTCAGTCGGACACTCTTCTTCTTTTTCACCCGTTTTATCACTGGTGGTATTATTACGTTTAAGCCAACGGTCCATTTTTGTTTTGTTTTTTAGTATTTAGCTTTTAGTATTTAACTCGATCGCGTCAACTCTGCTCTGTAACCAACTAATATGTAAACAAGGTCGCCTCGCCTGATTAACTGCGGTACTAATCAGATTGCCCCCTTTAGTGGATGAATGAAGATTTGCTATCGTACTCTGAATTCGCAGTTTCTCGCGCCCCCCTTAACAGGTGTTGGTGCCCCCCTAGTGGGGCGGGCCCCACAGGTTGAAAACCCCTGTGCTAGGAAGCGCAAGTTCTCATTCGTGTCTTCTGCCATTACACCCGGTGATGACGGCGAAAACGACTGGTCATATTCAAACATGCGGCCGCATGTTTGTTAACTGAACAAAGTTAACAAAGAGAGACCATTTTGCCCACGTTTTTCTTTTATTATCGCTGTTGTAATGTATCACTGAGGAGCCAGCAGGTGTATTCATCGACAGAAACATACATAAAGCGTTATTTTCAGTTACAACCCATATTATAGATGCGCGTCATCAGATGTGAGATGAACCGCGGTGCAAGTGCGTGAAGGACTTTTACATGGCACACCTGTTGGGAAACACTGATCTGGAGCATCTCTGTGATGCAAAACGGTTATACCCCAGACATGCCAGATGGGCCCTTTTCTTCACCCATTTTGATATTTCCATTTTAATGCAAATACCCTATATCGTCTCCCACGCCCATGCCCTCACTTATCTCTACACTCCCGACAAACCTCCTGAGAAGCCTGAGTCTGTAATCCAGTCTTAGTCAGGCCAATCCAGTGGTCCCTGGACAAGAAGTTCATACCATATTCCATTTGGCAAACTCCTCCTGCTGCCCATTCCTCATCGGTACTTGTCACAACTAGGAGTGGATTTTTCATGGACTTACCACCATCATTTTTTCATGGACATACCTGCATTCCTGGTAATCATCAATATGTTTTCCAAAGCCTGCTGCCGCGTGCCCCCCAAGGGTCTTCATACAGCCTTGGATACAGCTGAGATGATGTTCAATCATGTTTTCATCAACTTTGCACTACCAAAAGACATGTCTCCAATCAAGGTCTTCAATTCATCTCCGGGGTCAGAACACCCTCCTAGGTGTGCCTGTAAGTCTTGTAAGGCAGACGGAGAGAGGAAGACCCAAGAGATTGGACGATTCCTACAAACCTTCTCCTGGGACTGCTTTGGCCCGAGTATGCTCAAAACTCTCTGTCAGCCAGCAACCGATCTCAACCCGTTTCAGTGCATACTCAGCTTCCGGCCCCCTCTGTCCCCGTGGTGCAAGGAACCATCAGATGTACCATTAGTCATTTACTCGTTCCAGGAGAGCGTGAGGGTCTGGGATGCAGCTCACCACCATCTCCAATTGGCAGTGTGCCAATGCTCAGCAGACTAATACTCCCACCTACCATCCCAGGCAGAAAGTGTGGCTTTCCACTCGGGACATCAGAACATCAGACTGTGCCTGCCCAGAAAAATTAAGTCCCAAATACATTGGTCCCTTTCCCATAACCCGGCAAATTAACCCTGTCACATATGAACATCACTTTCCACCCCACTATAGAATTCACAGCTTGTTTCATGTTTCACTCATCAAGCCTCACTCATCAAGCCTCCTGTCTCTGATTCCTCCACAGAGTCTGGTCCCACTGACGAGCCCCCCAGCCTCTGATTTTGGATGATGGAACTGTCTACACCGTAAGAGAAATACTGGACTTCCAGAGCTGTGGGGGCTGACTAGAGTACCTTGACTGGGAGGGGTATGGACCCGAGGAAAGATCAGGGGTTCCTTGGGATGATCCACCTTGGTTCCATCCCTCCTCACAACCTTCCAAGCCCCCCCAGCCACAATGCCCAATACCAAACAGTTGAGGTCTGGGTCGGGGGCCTTGGCCCTCAGGAGCGGCCAATGGGTACTGTACTGTACTGTCATGGTGTCACCAGGCTCTTTCGTCACACACACACACACGCAGCTTTACAGTTCTAATCACCTGCACCTGTCCCTCATCAGCTCATCAGCTCATCAGCTCATCAACCACAGTATAAGAGCACACACTTCTCAGTCACTTATCATCTGATCTCCAATGTAGATTACTGACTCTTAACATGATTATTTACCTGCTCTGCTTTCTTGAAGTTGCTTCATGTGGGTTCCCAGTTATACTCCTGGGCCTGATTGCATGAAAGCCCTTAAGTTAAGAAAACCCTTAGTTATAAGGTTAAGGGTACCCTAAATCTTGGAACATAAATTTGCATTTTGTGATAAAAGTTCATTATTTTCCATAATGTAACGATCAAAATTAAACTTTCATATATTTTAGATTCATTGCACACCAACTGAAATATTTCAGGTCTTTTATTGTTTAAACACTGATGATTTTGGCATACAGCTCATGAAAACCCAAAATGCCTATCTCAAAAAATTAGCATATCATGAAAAGGTTCTCTAAACGAGCTATTAACCTAATCATCTGAATCAACTAATTAACTCTAAACACCTGCAAAAGATTCCTGAGGCTTTTAAAAACTCCCAGCCTGGTTCATTACTCAAAACCCCAATCATGGGTAAGACTGCCGACCTGACTGCTGTCCAGAAGGCCATCATTGACACCCTCAAGCGAGAGGGTAAGACACAGAAAGACATTTCTGAACGAATAGGCAGTTCCCAGAGTGCTGTATCAAGGCACCTCAGTGGGAAGGAAAAAGTGTGGCAAAAAACCCTGCACAATGAGAAGAGGTGACCGGACCCTGAGGAAGATTGTGGAGAAGGACCGATTCCAGACCTTGGGGGACCAGCGGAAGCAGTGGACTGAGTCTGGAGTAGAAACATCCAGAGCCACCGTGCACAGGCATGTGCAGGAAATGGGCTACAGGTGCCGCATTCCCCAGGTCAAGCCACTTTTGAACCAGAAACAGCGTCAGAAGCGCCTGACCTGGGCTACAGAGAAGCAGCACTGGACTGTCGCTCAAATTTTGCATGTCATTCGGAAATCAAGGTGCCAGAGTCTGGAGGAAGACTGGGGAAAAGGAAATGCCAAAATGCCTGAAGTCCAGTGTCAAGTACCCACAGTCAGTGATGGTCTGGGGTGCCATGTCAGCTGCTGGTGTTGGTCCACTGTGTTTTATCAAGGGCAGGGTCAATGCAGCTAGCTATCAGGAGATTTTGGAGCAATTCATGCTTCCATCCACTGAAAAGCTTTATGGAGATGAATATTTTGTTTTTCAGCATGACCTGGCACCTGGTCACAGTGCCAAAACCACTGGTAAATGGTTTACTGACCATGGTATTATTGTGCTCAATTGGCCTGCCAACTCTCCTGACCTGAACCCCATAGAGAATATGTGGGATATTGTGAAGAGAAAGTTGAGAGACGCAAGACCCAACACTCTGGATGAGCTTAAGGCCACTATTGAAGCATCCTGGGCCTCCATAACACCTCAGCAGTGCCACAGGCTGAATGCCTCTATGCCACGCCGCATTGAAGCAGTCATTTCTGCAAAAGGATTCCCGACCAAGTATTGAGTGCATAACTGAACATAATTATTTGAATGTTGACTTTTTTTTTGTATTAAAACACTTTTCTTTTATTGGTCGGATGAAACATGCAAATTTTTTGAGAATTTGGGGTTTTCATGAGCTGTATGCCAAAATCATCAGTATTAAAACAATAAAAGACCTGAAATATTTCAGTTGGTGTGCAATGAATCTAAAATATATGAACATTTAATTTTTATCATGACATAATGGAAAATAATGAACTTTTATCTCAATATGCAAATTTTTTGAGAAGGACCTGTACTCTGCAAGAACAAAGACATTTTTTAGTTTTCTCGAGGTGGCAAGATCAAGAACAAAGTTCTTTCTGGCCAGGACATTACATACTTAATGAGAAAAGAAGGTTCCGAACATCTCAGTTTCTCCACTTAACCCCGCCCACTTTAAATCTCTGACCAATCACACAATAGTTCTCAGACACCCATGAGAAAAAAGTTCTGCTCAGACGACGTGTCGAGAACAAGCTGCGAGAACTCCCAAACCAGGGTCAGAGAACAAAATGACGTTATTTTGTTCTCGTAGCTCTGGGAGCGAGAACTTTTTTCACGGTTCTTACGGAGTATGTTGCGGCCTTTAGAGAAACATAGGTTGCAAGAAAAAAAAAAAAACCTAAGGGTCCACTTAAAGTTCTGCTCAGACTTTCATCTGAACAGAACTTTTAGGCTGTCATTAAGTATATTGCCTTAATTACTTGAGTTTCTTTAAGTTCTGTTATACGTTGCAACAAAGTCCTTAGTAACCATTTAAAAAAAAAGAAGGGAAAAAACTAAATATCCTCCGTTGTTTGCATGAGCATTTTGCCTTAGAGTCCATTTTCAATGAAATATCGATTCTAATCATTATTCTCACGATCTAACCTGTACATTGGACTCTTCCTCTCATATTAAACCTTCCCAGGTCTCTCTGCTTTTAATCACAGGCTTTCTGAGGAGTCATCAAAAATAGGAAGTGCATACTGGCTCATGAGCTGTCAATCAAACCGTCCATGGTTTTCGTTGAATAAAGGCTATCAATGCCTAGCCAATGCCTTGCCATCAAAGGTTTGATTGATGGACGTAGTAACATATCAAAAGGCATTATTTTGCGCAGTGTTTGCAAGCATGGAATGAATATTCCTCGTGCTTACAGTCTCCATGGCACCGGCGCGTACCTGCCAGTTTTTGCGCACACGCGAAATGGAGCACGCAGACTCTATGACAGATTGTTTTTATCAACTAAATTTGTTTTTTACACTTTGTAAATTCTGTAAATAGTTGCTTTAGTTTTTCAGGAACTGTAAATGCATTATAATTAGCAGTTTATTGCAGATTTATTTGAAAGAAAAACTACTCTTTACAAAAACACATGTTCTGAAATTAACAGCCTTTTTGAAAGGACGCCTAGTCTTTTTTTGATATAAAAGCTCACAGAAGCTACATTTCTGAGAGTATCATCCTCAAATCTGAATCAAAACATGATCAGACATTCATTTTATATTTAGGTTATTTTTAGGCCCTCAACATTAAAATCTCATAAAAATGTTCCCTAATATAAGGGAATAAAAAAGAAAAGAAGTCACTTTCATGTATATTTCCACTTGTTTTACTCTATTGCTATACTACTTTGAGTTATTATGACTCTTGGGTAACACAATTTGTGTCTAGTTTAAAATAAGACCAGATTTATGAATACAGACCATAGGGTTTAAGAGCTGCAGACTTTTATTTTTATTTGGGTTTCCAGATTTTTATTTGGGTATGACATTTTTCAGAAAATTCGCAGAAATAGGGGTGCTGGTTAGAGGTTAAGCCATCAGCTGAACTCAACCTTGATGGATTATTTCATGTTAATTGAGGAGGAAGAAAGTACCGATATGCAATTTGAGCAATCAAAGTAAGCTTGTTGAAAATATGACGTAAAAAAATATGCCTATTGTCGAAGATAAAATTGAATAAACATATTTTCTTTCTTTTTTTTCATCACCTCCAAGGTGCGCTTGAACTAAGAATCAAAGTATTTAAGTATCCAAAATATAAGGATTTTGAGCATTCTCCGTTGTCGTAGCTGGACTTAAGGAAACAATGTGCTCTAAGTTTAGGACGCTCTGTAAACCATCAAACCACCTTCAATAATCTCTATAACTCAAATATTGTAGTACAGCTGTAGTTAGTAAATGTTAAACTTGTTTAAAAGTCAGTGGTCTGTTATGTTCTGTTTATTGTGTAAGATTTCTTAACTATATTGTAATCACTTCTCCATTGAGAATTGTCTGTTTTGCCAGAAACTGTTGCACATTTGCTTAGTGATAAACACTTAGGTAAGGGTGAGGGTTAAGACGTTTGTTGCAACACTCATATAGAAATCCCTTACCTCACGGATTTTTCCCCCCTCTGGGATACCTTTTAAGTCAAATTACTTAAGAGGATTCATGCCACCGGGCCCTGAGATCTACTTGTATTCCTCTAGTGTTCTCCTAGTAAGACTCTCCAATTTACCTACCTGTTTCCTCACCTGTTCCCTGCTCTGCTACTCACCTGTTTCAACCATCCAAAAAGGGTGTGCTCTCCTGTTTCCTCCACTCACTCGACATTGTCTCATTCCAAGCTACCTGGTAAAAGGTGAAGACTTTATTTACTTGACTTCGTTATAAATCACCTGCTTCATCTATTTATTCCATCTGTTAAATAAATACCTGTCTGAGTTTGACGATAATCCTGTCTCTTGAGTTTGGTAACCTGTTACAATGTATTAGTTTCTATTTCATTTAAATAATTTAATTTAAAAAAGTGATACAAAGTGCTCACATTTTAACTAAAAAGAAGGAATTAAAAATGGCATAATCAATAGGCTCATTTTGAGATGCTCATCGCTTCGCCTGAAATTTAGGCCAGAGTAGGCAGCTGCAGTGAGGGGAGGAGTGAAAAAAGTGCAGCCAAGACGGACAGTTCTCTCTTTGCGTAGTGGATCAGGCACCTACGAGATCATAGGCGGATATCGCAGGATTCACACTCATGCACTGTGTTGCAAATAAACTGGGTGTAATTTAAGTTCTGTTGCTTTTTATAATAAATATGATAAACAAGATACCTAAATTTATTTAATTCCATCCAACAGACATGGTTTTCCTCTGTTTAATATAGACATTTTTGACAACAAGAATCACATACTGTCTGGACATTTGGAAATATTTACACATAATTTATACACATTAAATCAAACATTTTAAAATAGAACAATACATTATGTTTGCTTAAATCATTAAGCTTTTAGCTATGTCGTCAGCAAGTTGTTTCTCTTTTTTTGTGTGTGCTTTTGATTAGCACAGTCAGAGGAGTGCAACTTTGCCTTGCTGCAGAGTCCGACATGGCTTCCTTGCCATCACAAGAGTTTTTTGGGACACGTCAGCATGACATCAGAACAAGCCAGCCCAGACTCGGACACATTTCTAACCGGCATACATTTTGTGGTGATTGGTTCTGCACAGGTTTCTGAAACAACCCTAATATCCCCATGCAAAATATTGTAATACTATTCTCCATTGACACCATTTCATGCTTTTCATCTTCAGAAAGATCTTTCTTCGTCTGCATATAGGATGAGAACTGTGGTTTGCTTATTAATGTGGCACAACCTCTTTAAGTAGGTCTCCCTTTTAAGACCTGGCAAACTTAACAAACCTGTCTGAGATTGTTACCAGTTATCTAAAAAGACATGGACAAATAAAACAAACAAACACTTTCTTTGAAAAACTAAAATCTGAATGTTTATTGTACTGAAATCCTAACTGATATGTCACTTTTATATAATTATTTGGAACACAGTGTATATTTCCTGTCCTTCTGAGCACATCCCTATTTTAGCATTATGCAATTAAGCTTTATGAAGTGACTTCTTGCAGCTTCATGTTTAAACTACTTGGAGGTAAATTATATGGACAAAATATTTACCACAATGAGTAATTTTCAACCAGACATTTTCAAAATGTGTCTTGGAACAAAATAAATAAATAAATAAACAATAAAATAGAGATTTCTAGCCTGCCCAAAAAGTGCTATATGTTCTGTCAGGGAAAAGGTTCTGAAAAAATGCCAATGATCACAAGCTGCACATTCAGACATCAGAGTCATCAGTAAGGGAAAACAACATTGAATGTTGACATCAGCACAACACAATTCCATATTCCTGGGGGACAAGATTTACTACTTCTAATTTGTTCTCATTATCTTTTACTAGGTGGCAGCAATAAACCCAAACCACCCACTGGCTCAAATGCCCCTGCCTCCTTCGATGAAGAACTGCATTCAGTTGGCCGCTTGTGAGGCTAGTGAGCTCCTGCCCATGAACCCTGACCTCCCTGCTGACCTCTTCACCTCCTGCCTCACTACACCAATCAAAATCGCCCTACGTTGGTGAGATTTGCTGATTGCACATATGCAGTTGCATTCACTCATATACCTACATGTAAAACCGTAATGGTGAGCTACTCAAACCAGGTATTTTGATCAGAATTCCTGAATGGAAACATTGTCACTGTATTAGGAATGCACCGATATGGATATTCTGGCCGATACCGATAACCAATAAATCTTTATCTTTGAAAGCGGATAACCAGTCAATAAATCTAAATCCAAATTTTGGTATACTGTGAGAGCCTGGTTACAAAAACAAAAGGCTCACCATTAAAAGTCATGTCCCAAACACATAAATACAGTACAATGAAACATACAGTACAGTAGCCTAGTTTGAACTAGTTGTGAAAAAAATATTTTACACTCCTATGGCCAACTTTCTTAATATTTTTTATTTTTTTACAATAGGGTTCCGTTGTCTGTTCAACATGAACTAACACTGAATGAACAATACTTCTACAGGATTTATTAATCTTAGTTAATATTAGTCTCAACATTTTCTAAGACATTTTAAAGTGGTATCTGTTAACATTAGTTGGTGCACTGTGAATTAACATTAACAAAGATTATTGCTCTCTATTAGTTGAGGTTAGTTAATGCATTAACATATGAGACCTTTTTGTGTTATCAATAAAAGTTATTGCATAACAAAAAAAATTAAAATAAAATAAAATACCTAATTAACACAAACAAGTCATTGGACTGCATTACTTAAGCTATAAATAAACAAAATGTATGTGCCATGGATAAATAAAATGAAATGGCCTCCTTCCTGGAAAATAAGGACATTGATGGAAAATAATGAGAAAAATAAAAGTACTAACTATTTAATAATAAGCCATAAATGTTTTGAATAATAAAAAAAAGACCTAAAGTAATAGTAAACATCTTTGTTTCAAATAACATCATTGCTATTTGAGCTGCGCGCACTGTAGCTAAAGAGAATGGACACCTGTAAACTGAAGCGCTTTGCTAGAAGGTTAATTAACTCAACAGAACACATACTATATAAGATAAATCAGATATAAAAAAAAAAAAAAACAGAATACACAGAATGTATAACTCGTGTTGTGGACGAACTCTTCCTGTGAAACACGACAACTAAAGAATTTACAAACTTTTTATTACAATAGTGTTTACAATTATAATGTTATGTATATGTCAGTCCCAATCATAGTTTTGCATTGCTGTTGAGCGCTCTCACTGAAGCTAAAGATGATCACCGGTACAATGAAGTGCAAGCATGTTATGAACTCAACAAAATGTTTATGAGATTAATCATATATTTATACTAAATAAACTTAATATTATGACTTTTATCTTGACCAAATGACGTGAATGCACAAGTGAACTTAACTGTGCTGGTCAGAATGTGTAACATCTGTTGTGGATTCGCTCACAACGCACTGAAACAGCAACTAAACCCATAGAATTCACGACGTTTTATTACAATAGTGTTCTCATTATAATGTTGTGTATATCATGTACATATACATATAATATGACAGTCACAGTAGTTATTAATGTTGTCCATTGCTGTTTGAGCTGTGCACTTTAAAGCTAAAGTTGATCACCGGTACAATAAAGTGCTTTACGTTGTCGATAATTACGTCTTATATATATGGTGTAACTCCGTGAATGCACACTTTCCACAACAATGCACTGAAACGTGCACACAAAGAATTCACAACATTATTTTACAGTCATGTTCCCATTATAATTTTATGTAACCTACGTATATAACAGATTTGTGTTGCACTAAACTTATCTTCCTTTTCTAAATAAATCCAATCATATCAAGTAATTCAAAACCATTGTGGCGAGTGTGCATCTGAAGTGTCACAAATGAAGGAAATAATAAACATTATCTATCAGCTTTAATATATCAGCCTAATTTTCTTATCGGATCGATAATGACAACATCAAAAATTATCATTTGTCGGCCGATACGATATGTTGGGCGATATAACGTGCATCCCTACTCAGTATCATTTACAGTGAATTTCTGGCAACCAGAATTTTTTTTTTTTTACCATAAATTAAACTGTATTTTTTATAGTTTAGATTTTATGGGTATGTGTACAATTAACTGGTAATTGCTGTTTCTTTATTATAACCATTACAGTATCAGCAAAATCCAATATCGGTCGACCTCTAATTCCTATATATTGATATATTTAGTACATAAGCCAATTTCGATACACACAGATCCTTCTAAAAAAATTAGCATATGTGATAAAAGTTCATTATTTTCCATATTGCAATGATAAAAAATAAACTTTCATATATTTTAGATTCATTGCACACCAACTGAAATATTTCAGGTCTTTTATTGTTTTAATACTGATGATTTTGGCAAACAGCTCATGAAAACCCAAAATTCCTATCTAAAAAAAATAGCATATTTCATCCGACCAATAAAAGAAAAGTGTTTTTAATACAAAAAAAGTCAACCTTCAAATAATTATGTTCAGTTATGCACTCAATACTTGGTCGGGAATCCTTTTGCAGAAATGACTGCTTCAATGCGGCGTGGCATGGAGGCAATCAGCCTGTGGCACTGCTGAGGTGTTATGGTGGCCCAGGATGCTTTGATAGCGGACTTAAGCTCATCCAGAGTGTTGGGTCTTGTATCTCTCAACTTTCTCTTCACAATATCCCACAGATTCTCTATGGGGTTCAGGTCAGGAGAGTTGGAAGGCCAATTGAGCACAGTAATACCATGGTCAGTAAACCATTTACCAGTGGTTTTGGCACTGTGAGCAGGTGCCAGGTCGTGCTGAAAAACGAAATCTTCATCTCCATAAAGCTTTTCAGCTGATGGAAGCATGAAGTGCTCCAAAATCTCCTGATAGCTAGCTGCATTGACCCTCCCCTTGATAAAACACAGTGGACCAACACCAGCAGCTGACATGGCACCCCAGACCATCACTGACTGTGGGTACTTGACACTGGACTTCAGGCATTTTGGCATTTCCTTCTCCCCAGTCTTCCTCCAGACTCTGGCACCTTGATTTCCGAATGACATGCAAAATTTGAGCGACAGTCCAGTGGTGCTTCTCTGTAGCCCAGGTCAGGCGCTTCTGCCGCTGTTTCTGGTTCAAAAGTGGCTTGACCTGGGGAATGCGGCACCTGTAGCCCATTTCCTGCACATGCCTGTGAATGGTGGCTCTGGATGTTTCTACTCCAGACTCAGTCCACTGCTTCCGCAGGTCCCCCAAGGTCTGGAATCGGTCCTTCTCCACAATCTTCCTCAGGGTCCGGTCACCTCTTCTTGTGCAGCATTTTTTGCCACACTTTTTCCTTCCCACAGACTTCCCACTGAGGTGCCTTGATACAGCACTCTGGGAACAGCCTATTCGTTCAGAAATGTCTTTCTGTGTCTTACCCTCTCGCTTGAGGGTGTCATTGATGGCCTTCTGGACAGCAGTCAGGTCGGCAGTCTTAGACATCAGCCTGCTTTATTAAGTTAAAAAATTTGAGATGCATGATGCATTTTGAGGTTGCAGTTGGGTTTGTTCTGTGTGGACATATGGAATTAATTTAATGATAACGTTATTAGTTGTGCAGTTCTTTAAAAAAAAAGCCTTAAAGGGTTACTTCAGCGATTAGCATTAAGCTTTGTATCATTAGAAACCCGGAGTATATTCAAATGATCGTACTTTTCCCCCCTCATATAACCCTGAGACGAGAGAATTATGTATTTTATTTCTGGAAAAATTCCTCCTATGACGCAAATATCGTCATAGTTTTTGGCCAGAGGCTTAAGACTACAGCCAGCAGGAGGCGCTGTTTCCACATGTTTTCAACATCACACTCACAGCACTCGGCTCGCGGAGCTGCAGAGATTCATGTAAACGGAGTGGTGGAGACCAAAGTGAGTGTTTTAACTTTTAAAATGAACTTCCTATGAAAGTTAAGCTTCCAAAGACATGAGCTGAACACGCGCCAGACTGATCACGCGCTGTGAATGCGGTCGTGAATCCCGCGATTACCTCAGCTCATGTGGTGAATGTAATCTGATACTGCTGCGTTTGTGCCGTGACGCTCAATCGGCTCACTCGCATTATATCGAACAGACATGTTCAGTTTTTAATTGTAGTGTCTCTAACTGAACTGATTTTCTGAAAATGAACGTGGTAGGCAAGTGATCCAGTAATCCAGTAGCCGACTAGCCGTGCCTAGAGTAGGGCAGTGAAGCAGTGCGTTATGGGAATTGTTGTCTTTCATCCCCATGAGACAAAAATACATTGTCTGTGTTTTCTCAGTCTAGAAGGCACCAAATTCAAAAATAATTTCACATTTCTACTACATTAATGAGACCCAGTTTAAATACAGATTTATCTTCCCAGCGCTTAAACTCTTACATTTTATTTTAGAAACTCTATAGAAGTAAAATAATGCCAAATGTTTTTGAAACAAAAAAGCTTGTTGAATTGAACTTGAATAAATAAGCATTGCGATAACCATGCTTGCATTTTAATGCAGTGCATTTTTAAGGTTTGCATTTTCATTTTGTATATTTAAGCTGTGAATATTTCCATTTAAAACATTTCACACAAATTTTCATTATTAACAATAAATAATCTATATTTACTTTTCAAATTTCAATTTCAAAATATTATTTCTGTTTAAAAATACAATCTATGTCAAGTGTATCGTCTAACTGTGTGCTTTCCCACACTTGAAAAGGATAGGTCTCACTATTTGAAGTATTAAACTGGATTTCACTCAATGATCAGGCCTTGTGAATTTCTCCCTCCATTTATTTAGGTGAAAAACCTTTAAAAATACAAACATAAAAACAGTGTAAATCACCAGCAAAACTACAGTATGTCTCAGGTCTGTCAACTCAGGAGTTGTGAAATATTGCCCATTAAAGTTGAAAGTGATAAATATTACACAGCTCAACAATAAGTTACATTCAATATCATTAACTTCTCATTAAAGTACAGAATAAATGCATCTTAATAGCTTTTACTCATTTGTATAGTTTAACTGACTGGATTCTACCTACAAACTATAAAATAACATGCTTTTAACCATATTTATCAATACATTTTCATTTTAATAAATTAAACAATCTACCTTTAATTTTATAGTCAAATCATGTAAGTAATTGTTTATATTTATAGTATTATTTATATTTATCAAACAAATTTTAAGTAAGATTTTATAGAATTTAATATATCCAAATCATGAATTACCAAATTTAACCCAGGCAAATTAAGCAATCTTAAGTAAATCAAATTCAAGTACATATTATCAAACCCTAACCGTTAAACAAAATAAAAACATATACAAAGATGCATTTTAAAACACTACACGAACAAACACCTTGTGAACTGAAGATGCGCTGCTTAAACCAATGGCCCGAGTTACAGTGCGTCATTGAACATATGTTCATTCATTCGGAAAGCGGTAACAGAGCTTCAGAGCTTACAGGCTGTTACTTCAGAGTTCTTTGTTCTTTGGTGAGTACCCACTCCCGCACAGTGTTTAAACCAAACTCAATAACTCAAGTTCATACTGTATGTATTTGAGCCAGCACTGCTGTCTGATGTAGCATCAACTCCTGGTGTATACCAACAATAGCAAAGTGCATTGCCTTATCCGACCCAGGCACGCGCAACAGATTGCCAATTTGTGTCACCTGGTACTAATGAGGGAAGACGGGCAGTTTGCCGCAACAATTGTATTCAACAGGCAATTTTCAGTCCGTTTTATTTTGCCTTACAAATTCGCTTCCACAAATTCAGTGGTTCAAATTCTACAGACTATTTACCAGTTTACATCCGGGAACTGCAGGAGTAGCAGTAGATCACCGATCATAATCTCTATCTGCTGTTAATCGACCTTTCAAGTAGTGCAATTTAACAAGCTTTTTTTTGTTTCAGAAACATTTGGCGTCATTTTACTTCCGAATGTAATGCAATGATATTTTGGTAACTTTACAGTAAGATGTCGTATAGTACAGTAGAAGTACAGTAGAACACCCTTGGTGAGACACAGGAGGAGCTAGGCCCGGAGTCAAACTACAGCTGAGAGATTTGGGCTGGAGGAGAAGAAATTAGTGAACCTCCCCAACACTATGAACAACAGGGCGAACAAGATGCACCATCTTTGGCAAGAGCTGAAGAGTCTGAGGAGGAGGTTCAAAGAGGCGATGGAGGAGGAGAGGGGTCCACTAGCAGAGTTACGTGTCATCCTCTGTAAGAAGCTTATGACTCTGAGGAGAGTGGAGTCACCTCAGAGACACCTTCTGTGACAAATCTAGGGAGCAATATCTGGGCCACTGCCAGCACCTGATCGATCCACCTGCACCAACTCTGGTCTTTGACGAGAAGGAGCCCAGCTGGAAGGAGATACAGGAGGTGATCAAAGCGGCCAGAGTAAGCTCAGCCCCAGGACCTAGTGGGGTACCTTACAAGGTTTATAAGAACTGTCCAAAGCTACTCTACAGGCTCTGGTAGATCCATATGCAGGAGGGGAAAGGTTGCTCAGCAGTGGCGGTTTGCAGAAATGGAGTGGATTCCAAAGGAGGAAGAGTCAAAGACCATCGACCAGTTCGGAAACATCTCGCTGCTCAGTGTTGAGGGAAAGATATTATTCAGCATCGTTGCTAGGCGGCTGACCGACTACTACCTCCTGAGGAACTTGTACATTGACACCTCAGTCCAGAAAGGAGACCTCATTCTGGACTACTACGACTTTCAGTCTACCACTTTCAGTCTGAGAGTCTCTGTGGGATCTACAACATTAGACTGGCAGTCTAATCATTTCAGTGATATTATTCGCACTCGCCATGAATATGCTGGTAAAGTCTACAGAGGTCCAGTGCAGAGGTCCTCTCACCAAGTCCGGTATTCACCAGCCACCCATTAGGGCTTTCATGGATGACCTGACAGTGACAACACCGCGTCCCAGGGGGCAGGTGGATCCTGAAGGGTTTGGAAGAGATGACCACCTGGGCTTGCATGTGCTTTAATCCAGCAAAGTCTAGATCTCTGGTGTTGAAGAAAGGAAAGGTTACCAACAAGTTCCGGTTCACACTTGGCACGACCCAGATACCATCAATCACTGAGAAACAAGTGAAGAGCTTGGGAAAGGTGTTCGACTGCAGCCTGAAAGACACGGCAGCTATCCATGCAACCAACCTTGAACTGGAATGCTGGCTAGCTGCATTGGACAAGTCAGGCCTACCTGGCAAGTTCAAGGCCTGGATTTACCAACACTGTATCCTCCCATGGATTCTTTGGCCCCACCTGATTTATGAGGTTCCAATCTCCACCATCGAGGGCTTTTGAGAGGAGAGTCAGCAGGTTTCTACTGAAGGGGCTGGGCCTACCTTGAAGCCTGAGCAGCATTGCTTTGTATGGCCAGAACAAGCTGAAGCTCCCCATCTGCAGCCTGAATAAGTAGTTCAAGGTAGGCCGTGCCAGGGAAGTGCTGCATTAAAGAGTCACAAGACTTGAAGGTCTTCCAGGCTGGGATCAAGGTAAGGACAGGGTGGAGGTGGAGGGTAGCAGAGGCGGTGGATGTGGATGTGGCTGAGTCTACGGCACAGGGCATTGATAGGATCAGTGAATCATTGAAGTGCTGGCCTGGGTAGCGGCCCAACATCTCGCTACAACAAGGCACAGGGGAAGGACAGGAGATCACTGGTGCAGCAAGAGGTGCGGGTAGCAGTAGAGGAGGAGCGGGCCAGCAGGATGGTTGGAATGTGGCTGGGGAGAAGACACCATTAGCTGTCAGGGCCACCTCATCTGGCCTGCAAGCAACAGCACAGGACCCGGAGTTGACAGTTGACCTGGGGAAGCAACTGAAATTCCCAGAAGCTGTCGCCACCTCAACACTGCGGCCTGACATGCTACTCATCTCAGAGACCTCAAAGCAGATAGTTTTCCTGGAACTCACCGTACCCTGGGAAGACCGTAGGCCAATGAGCGGAAGAGGGCAAAATGAGTAGTTTGCCCTCTTCTAGTACCATTTTGCCTGTTGAACTAGTGGAGGAGTGCCGGAATAATGTGTGGCGAGCATGGTGTGAGCCCATTGAGGTGGGATGCAGAGGGTTTGCTCGCCAGTCTCTCTGCAGGGCCTATAACATCCTTGGCATCATAGCGGGCAGTAAGCATAGGGCCATCAAGGAGGTCACTGTGTTGAGTTCAAGGTGGCTGTGGATAAGGAGAGGAGAACCATGAGTGGGGTAGGGTAACCTGGACAACCCCAGCTGGGTCACCTGGGTGAGTGTGTATGATTTCCGAAAGTCCCAAAACACTCAGTGACCCCAAGTAACATCACTGATGATGTGTCCAGGTTGCATCGAGTTGATGTATGTTACAAGATGCTGTGTATAGATACATTGTATTGAATGGGAAGATCCAGGTATGGCCATTTTACCCACGTATTGCATAAAGTAAAATGGTATATCAATGTGTCCCGTTATATCTTTCATAACATAGTTCAGAATCATCTTTGAACAAAGTTTAATTAAAAAAATCCTGAAACCTAAAATGAATTGATTGAATTAAAAAGAAATCCCTTTTTTTGTCTATATATATATATAGAATATATATTAAAAATATATAAAAAATATATAAACATAAAATATATATTTTTTCAAAAGTGTTTTTTTTTCTTCTTTTCTTTCCATTTGTTTCTTATGCTTTTTTTATTTGTATGCGTCCCAGGAGGTATTGTAAAATGTTAATACTATTACTTTGTACTTTCAGTTTATTATTATTATTATGTTTTTTTTGTTTGTTTTTTTTTTATTAATTTTTTTTATACCTGTATAAAACAATCCAATTGTGGTACAGCACTGAAAATATTTTTCAGACCAGTGTTTGCAGAATTTGCCTTAACTCTCAAACTTGGTGCTCTATGCATGTAACTTCGATGTTAATAAAAGATCTACACACTATGGCTGCATCAGAAAACCAAGGCAGCTGATTCGTTGCCTCTCTGCCTTAAAAATAATTTTGGACAGACTTCTAAGGCAGTATAACAGTTTAATGATCTACAGCTAAATAGAAAGAGCTTTGAGGAGAGACCTAAACACATATTTAATTACTACATTAGTAATTTCTTGCTAGAAATTATATCAGAAGTGTAATATATTGGTAAAAAACGTACATTTAAACACAAACTGACCCGCAAACGCAACTTTCGAACACCACCTTTTTTCCCCAGCTCAACTGTCACAGAACGAAAAGTACAGGATTCTGGGATATCAAAGGCAGAGAAGGATACATATATGCTGCCTTCAAAAATCGATCAAATGAAGGTACCTCAGGAGGCAGGAAGTGAAGCTAACATTAGATTCAGACGTGGCTTGATGCATTCCTGCCTTGAAATGTGTCCTCTGAAGGCAGCATTTTACAGGTTTTGGACACAGCCTGTATCTGATTCTGAATGGACCTACAGGGATGGTACATAATTAGCTAATAATCCATCACATTCAAATAGTTAAAGCTCCATTCTTTTATTGAATAAGGCAAAATAAGGCATTAAATTGTGCTTTATAAGTACTAATAAACAGCCAAAATCCTACTAATATGCCTGCTAATTAATGCATGCAACTAATTAATAACGAGAATTAAACCCTAAAATAAAGTTACCAAATTTCCTTGTTTGAGCTGTACCATAAAGTTTACATGATAAAAGGCTGGCAATACATACAAAATTAATTTGCCAAACAACGGTACTTTTCTTCTAATCTGCCAGTTACGTAGAGGGTTTTGGGTAAGCGGATCCAGAACAGCTTAGGTGCCTACGCTCTGTTATGTAGTATCATTGTTTGCTGGCATTTGGGAGATTTTATGCGCAGGGAAAGTGTGCTTTTGCTGCCAAATCTTGATTAATGAAAATCACATTGTATTTGATAGAAAACTATTTTGATTAAATCAATTGAAATAAAAAAAGAAGTAATAACAAACTATTTTCATAGTATTTCATTTTCTCCACAGGGAAGAACTTTATTTTTTTTTAACAAAATTAAAGACAGACCTACTGTAAGTGTAATGAGGCAGATATTAAAAAAGAGTGTTTTTGTATGTCCTCTCTCTCAGAGTTTCCTTTTTCCTTCTAAGGTTCTGTATGCAGAAGAGTGCAAAGCTGGTACCAGGAGTGACCTTGGACTTGATTGAGAAGTAGGTATTTTTTATTTTATATCATTTGGCTGTCTGCCTCTTCTAGACTTATTTTGTATCTTGTTTTTCTCTGTTTCTTTTTGTATTTTCTGTTCTCCATTATATTTTGTTCTCTGTAAATGGCAGAGAAACCTGGAAAAGCCATTAAAATTGAATTAGAATTATTTGTGTATAGTGAATATGCTTTTTTCTATTTCCACTTAAATAAAAAATGTATCACCAGTCAAGTCAAGTCAAGTCAACTTTATTTATATAGCGCTTTTAACAATGCAGATTGTTTCAAAGCAGCTTCACAGTGTTAAACAGAAAAATAATGCAACATTTTGATTATCATACAGTAACAATGTGGGCTTTAGATCAGTAATTAGATCAGTAATTTGGTCTATATGGTTAATTTAGTTTAATAATTAGATTTATTTTGAAATGTATTTGAAAAATAGTTTTTCCCCAACTGAGCAAGCCAAGCCAGAGGCGACAGTGTCAAGGAAACCAAAACCCCATCAAGAGACCTAATGGACAAAAATAAACCTTGGGAGAAACCAGGCTCAGTCGGGGTGCCAGTCCTCCTCTGGCAAATTAACAAACAGCGTATTATTATTATTCTGCCAATTTTAAAGGTCAGAGGTCATAATCGATCTGAATATTCGATAGATCTGAGGCAACACGCCGGAGACGGGTTTATTGAGGATGATGCATCGATTAAATAATTATTAAAAATAAATAATTTGAAATATCGGAGTCATTACGCCGGAGACAGGTTTTTATTGAGGATGCCGTATTGATTAAACAATTACTAAAGTGTAATATTCGAAAGATCGGCGGCAACACGCTGGAGACGGGTTGTTTTGAGGATAACATATCGATTTAAAGAATTTAAATTTTTTTTTAACGCATTTACCTGCATTTGACAGGTTGGTGTTATAGGGACACTTCACTTCTTTTAAAAATAGGCTCATTTTCCAACTGGAGTTAAACAGTTGAGTTTTACCATTTTTGAATCCATTCAGCCGATCTTCGGATCTGGTAGCACTTTTAGCATAGCTTAGCATAATTCATTGATTCTGATTAGACCGTTAGCATCTTGCTCAAAAATGACCAAAGAGTTTCTATATTTTTCCTATTTAAAACTTGACTCTTCTATAGTTACATGTGTACAAAGACCGACAGAAAAAGTTGTTATTTTCAAGATTTTCAAGATGATATGGTTAGGAACTATTCTCTCATTCCTGCGTAATAATCAAATAACTTTACTGCCATACCATGGCTGCAGTGGTGCAATACAATTAATCAGCGCCTGAAAATAGTCCCCAGCTAGGTAACTTGACCGGCATGTGTAGTTGCAGAGTTACAGCGGTCAAATTAGGTAGTGGATTTACCTATGTGATTAGCCATGGTTCTGTGCGTTGTAAAGGTTTGAATCTGCTCTTCTCCTCCCTTCTGACCCTGTCTGTTCAAAGTCTGAACTAACAAGGACGCAAGTCTGAAGTTCGCATACTTGGTTTTAAGAAACAGCCAATATCTTCTGAATCGTCTCTCACAAACATCTCCATGGTTACAAGGCACGCTCCCTGTGCAAGCAGGTTGTCACGTTGGTTATGCTAACTGAAGTTAGCCTATTTTCAGGCGCTGCAAAATATCATTAAATGCTTAATATCACCCATGGTACGGCAGCAAAGTTCCTTGATTATTACGCAGAGAATAGTTCCTAGCCACAACGGCCTAGAAAATCAAAGCTTGACACGCCCCTATATATTCAAGTCTCTGCCTCCCCCACGCCCTCATTTTACCCTTGGGTATTATGCTCTCCCTGCTCTTATCCATGCTAGGCTGCATGGATGCGCAGGGAGTTCTTGCCCAGCACAGCACCATACCACCAATCCAAACTATATGCTAATAGTCAATCAATCATCTTTGACGATAGTGGTCCTGACAGAACTAATGCAATGAGAGTGAACCGTATCAAAAGGGAACTAAATTATTCTAACCATAACTTGTTCAGTGATCTGAAGGTGGCCTTTGCAACCTTTAAGTTAATTTTTGAACTTTTTCCTGTATATAAGAGCTCTGGGACCCCTGAGGCATGATGGGATTGGATTGAGGAAGAGAGGCCGTTCTTTGAGCATTCTGTAGATGAAAAGCACTTGATGAGATCATGACAGCTCTAACCCCTCTGCTTCCTCTTTCTCCGTTTTGTCTGTAAACTCAAATAAGCTTACAATCTCTGTCAAAAATCACCAACTTTTCCCACCACAACTAGAAAAAAATTAAGTACAAAAAATTTATATATGTATGTATATATATATATATATATATATATATATATATATATATATATATATATATATATATATATATATATATATATATATATATATATATATATATCCCATTTATGCCAAGTGCTTGTTTGATAAAAAGTTTGACGCATTTGCATGATGTCCTAGGACAGACTTCCTCTCACACAGATACCAGGGTTTTATAATCCACACTTTCTTTCCATAGGATCTAACGCTAATTATTTCCCTAGATTGCATTATAACATCACTCTTTGCAGTCTGGTGTTCTGTTTTCCTGTGGGGTTTATAGAGGCAGGCTTATATTATCCTGTCATTGATGTGTATGCAAAATGTCTTCAAAACGTAAAACGTTTTTACACATGTATGTGCATCCTTAAAAACGCTCATGTAATTATTATGTAATCACACCTTTTCTATTAGTATCTTAACTGGTTGGTGACAGCTTCCCCCTGCATTCTTCCCAGGAGTCTTTGCTGCTAGCACAGGAAAGGGTTGCTCTTTATCTATTTGCACTATATTTAAGTGTACTTACAGTGTACTTACCTAAGAAAGTACTGGGTTATATAAGGTAACTACATGGGTTGAGGTTAGGTTTATGGGTAGGTTCATGATTAGTACTTAGTTATTGCCCAGTTATTGTAATTAATATTATCAGTACACAGTCCTGTACATGGGGAACAGGACTGTAACATAAAGAGCTAGCCATGAAATGAATGTGTTTTGAATAATAGAGACAAAAATGAAACTCATCACAGTGGTGCAGCTTTGGGGTGGATATAGTTGAACATGATGCCTGAGAATGTCCTTGTGCTTAATATAACTTGTAATCATTGTGTTGGAGCAGTACACCTTAACCATACTGTTTGTTTATTTTTGTGTTTTTACGTGTTAAAGATGTGCAGTTTGCGGTTACAGCCGCGGACTCTGCGGATAAACCGAGGATCAGGCGGATGACGTGACTAAAAAAATATATGCATTATTAAATATTGTTAACTTAAATTGAGTAACCTATTGTAGCCTACCAATTTTTTTTCCTCTCCAGTGTGCAATAAGAAAGTAGAATGCAGTGCAAGTTGACCGATGATTCATCCCCTATCATGACGCGTTTCATGCAGTGCCTGGTAGACCACTAAGCAAACCTGCAAACAATGAGCCCAGTTGTCAGTATGGAGGCCTAAATGTCTCGTAGATGAGACTGCCTGTGTTATTTTGTTTCAATATTAGTCATATTTTAAAACAGCCAGTCATTTTAGCGTACCACATGGGAATAGGAATTTACAGATTATGGAGTGATATTAGAACTGACATCGGGCAGTGGCAGCGTGAGATGTTCAGAATAACGCATGAGCTGAATTTTTACAAGCTCAATAACATCCACAACAAAAAAAGAAGGTCAGAAAAATAGTCAGAAAAAATGTTCTCATTAATTAGATGTGCAAGGCTAGCAGGCAAGTTTTGGGGTTGTTTAGGAAAATTAAAAATGTGAACATGCACACTGTTGTGCGGTGGACTTTCAGCGAATTTAAGTGAATGAATAGAGTCAGTGTTTCTTTAATATCGAGGCTCCATATTTTTTCTTGTATGATTGTTAGGCCTGCTGGTATAAAATGAATTGCACTGTCTGCCTGAAAAAGAGAACAAGGCTCGTTCTAGTCATCACCTTGACATGAAAGTGAGTGACACTATCAAGAACACTGCTGTTCCGTTTGCAGAATTACCAGACTTCCTCTAGAGTTCGTTCTCCTGAGTCGAACTTGGCAAGTCTGAACTAACAAGGACGGAATTCTGAAATTTGCGTACTTGGTTTTGAGAATCGTCTCTCACAAATGTCTCCATGGTTACAAGGCACACTCCCTGTGCAAGCAGGTTGTCACGTTGGTTATGTTGATGGAAGTAGCCTATTAGTAGCCTATTTTCTGGCACTGCATAATATCATTGCGGCACTGCACCAATGGTACGGCAGCAAAGTTCCTTGATTACTATGCAGGAATGAGAGTATAGTTCCTAGTAGGCATGTGCCGGTATCACATTTTCATGTTGCGATTAATTGCTGAAGCTTTTATCATGGTATACAGTATTATCACGAAATTGAAATAAGTTGCAAAAAAGTGTTATCATGCTATAACAGGTTTAAAAACGTTCTTATAACAAAAAGAACTGAATATTTAAATACAATAAAGCATTACACAAAAATATATGACGTAAACAAATATTTAAAACAGATTAAAGTGCAAAAGAATTATAAAGAACAATAGGTTGGCTTGCACTTTACAATGAAGTCTCACTAGTTAATGCATTAAAGGGTTAGTTCACCCAAAAATTCTGTCATTAATTACTTACCCTCATGCATTCGACACCCATAAGACCTTAGTTCATTTTCGGAACACAATTTAAGATATTTTTGTTGAAATTCGATGGCTCAGAAGGCCTCCTTTGACAGTAATGTCATTTTCTCTCTCAGGACCCATAAAAGGTTCTAAAACATTGTTACAAAGTCCATCTCACTACAGTGGTTCTACAATAATTTTATGAAGCGACGAGAATAGTTTTTGTGCGCTAAAAAACTAAATAACGACTTATATAGTGATGGGCATATTTCAAAACACAGCTTAACGAAGCTTCAGAGCATTATGAATCAGCGTATCAAATCAGCGGTTCAGATCGCCAAAGTCACGTGATTTAAGCAGTTTGGCGGTTTGACACATGATTCGAATCATGATTCATGATACAATATTCATAGCCAATAGGCTATACTAGTAGGGACTTTACCCTTTAAATATCTTTGCTGCATTGGATCAGTATCCTTTCTTGAACAGGCCAGACCTTTCTAGCCTCGCGGCTTGCGTCAGCAGTGCCTTGCATCGCCCATAGACTTTTAAAACAATCAGCGGATGGCGGGCGGGTGCGACTTTGAAAATGGGTCAAAAATTGGTACAGATGATGAGTTTTGTGATGCGGTTTGCGGATTAATTAGTAGCCCAACCGCACATCGCTAGTGTGTGTTTGTTTGACCTGCACAAATTAAATGCCCAGGTTGAACGTTCAATGTTATTTTGATTACTTTTCACCTGAAAATTTATTTTTGTCCCCGAGCTGGGCTTCCTGTTCAGATCCCTTTTTTTGACACTCAAAAGCATACACATGCAAAACTTAGAATTCTGATTGATTACTGTTGTGAGACATCACAGGAGGAGAGACATTAATGGCCCATATAGTTATCTGAGGACAGATTTAATTAAATTTGCATTTAATTGTTTAGTGCTTTTGACAGAGCACTTCTGTAAAGCAGTGCCGTTCCATTTTCTGAAAGAAAATCAGAAAAAAAGGTAACTTTAGAGCATTCTCTTATAATCATAGAGCTACAACCGGCAGGGCGACAATAGCCCACATGCATCTGAAAATGTTCAACATAATGAATAAATATATAAATATAATAGATAGTTCATAAATAGACATTGATCAACACACATATAGAAATAAACAGCTCAACCGTACTTGACATGCAAACAAACAAGTGGTCAATATTCCAAACTCTTATAAAGCCGTGCAAATTCTTTTGATATCACAAAACTGAAATATAAGTAATTCACAAAATATCTTGCTCTGCTATAACTCAATATCATTTGTATTTCTGCATAATGCAGTGTGGGGCTTTGCGATCAGTTATGAGACACAGCATTATTGACTTCTATCTGGGCACAATATGTCTTGATTACATGTAAGCGTACACAAGATCTTAAAAGCAAACTGTTATTTATTAAGTATAAAAAGTGATTATTTTCATATTATATTTAATTTAATGTGCTATGGGCACTGAAGTCAGGTTATCAAGCTTTCTCCCTCTGAGAGATGTGTGCATGGTTGGGACTGAAAGAAATGTCTCAGCGGTCAACAACATTGTGAAGGTGAAACCCAGAATATGTGCTGTTTTGAGTAGTACATGTATCGTAGGGTTAAAAGAACCATGTCAAAGCAAGAAAGTTACAGCCTACCTAGATTCACACTGATACTATATTATACCTTCAGCTAGCGAGAAGTTACTCTATAAATTATGCTCCATAAAACATACTGCTCCTGGAGACCGGGTTCATTACTCATGATTGGAAACAAATAAAGAAAGAAAGTTTGCTGTATCGAGTACAATCTGGCTGTGGGGCTGTCGTTAAGAGAAGTGTGTGGGCAGTGATAAATGGATTCTGGGAGCAGCAGTGCGTTAGTCAGTGGCACGTTAGAGACGATGACATTTGCTTGAGGCTTCTGCCCAGCATGAGCTGCCTGACTCATCCACACAATCACGAGGACAGAGCCCACTGCTGCCAGTCACACACACAGTGCTGATGCCTGTGACGCTCTCTATCAGGTGTCACTTTTTCTGGAATTTGTAATAGACTTTGGTTGCACCCACATACACATACTGTTTATACATTTGTCTCGTGTGCACACATAGGATACATATGCATTGTCTTAAACCTACCATCCTAAACCTGCTTTCTTCCATTAGCATACTCCTGCAATGTCAACATCCTGTCATTATTCCATTCAGATGTCTTTCCTTTTACTGTTTTTTTTTTTACAAGACAAAGACAAATGAGTGTGATCTGTAAAAAAAAAAATATATATATTTATATATATACAGTGAGGAAAATAAGTATTATCATCATTCATGATGCTCCCGCCGCACAGTTTTTGATATTAATGCCAGTGGAAGTTTGGAACGTAAAAGCTATAGTATCAGCAGAATGTTGGTTACTTTTATGCTATGCACCATGCACCTCAGTGACCCCACTTTGTGACTTTGTGTGGTCTTCCACTTTGTGGTGGAGTTTCTTCTGTTCCTTAACACTTCCACTTTCCAATAATACCAATTACAGTTGATTGTGGAATATGTCTGATATGAATGCTGTCACAAATTCATCCTAAATGTGAAACATTATTCAGACTATTATAAAATTGTAAGGGCTTATCTTTCTCTCCAAGCTTCTAATCTATACACATCCTCATATATTACATCATCTTTATTTTGTGGATACATTACATCTGTGTAAAATAGAAATACAGCAGGTGGTTGTACCCCATCAGTTTCCTGCCATGGTTAACTGTTCTTCTCCATGGTGTTTTACCTCAGCTCAGCTGCTAAGATGAAAACGAAGATCACCTTCACCCCTTGAGGTGTGAATTGAAATCATTGAGTAACTCTTGTCCTCCCAGAACATCAGTTTTCTTACTGCCACAGACTGAAAATAGGATTTTTTTTTATTCATCATTCTCTCCCTCTCTTCTCTCTCTCATTCAATTTCAAACAAGCTTTATTGGCATGACTTCTACAGTATTGCCAAAGCATTGGCCATAAGCAATAATAAAATAAAAAAAAATAAATTGTCAATATCAATCAATCAATCAATCAATCAACTTTATTTATATAGCGCTTTTACAATGACGATTGTTTCAAAGCAGCTTCACAGTGTTAAACAGGACAACATTGCAACAAAATTTGATTTGGCTAGTTTAATTTGGATAGTTTATAGAATTATATATGACCAAATTAATAAATTCTATTTGTATATTTAGTTGAGTAACTTGGATCATAATTTGAGTGTCCCCAACTGAGCAAGCCAAGCCAAAGGCGACAGTGGCAAGGAACCAAAACTCCATCAGGGCATGATGGAGAAAAATAAACCTTGGCAGAAACCAGACTCAGTCGGGGTGCCAGTTCTCCTCTGGCCTAAATAAATCAATCAGTAAACAAATACATTAATACACAAATCCGGCCCATGAGTTCCCCATGCTGGTTTTTCTAATTTTCTTTATGA
This sequence comes from Gobiocypris rarus, assembly GCA_023029165.1. Taxonomy (NCBI): domain Eukaryota; kingdom Metazoa; phylum Chordata; class Actinopteri; order Cypriniformes; family Gobionidae; genus Gobiocypris; species Gobiocypris rarus. The sequence continues at coordinate 17,856,965 of CM040921.1, forward strand.
AACACAGAAAGAAATTCATTGAGGTTTGGAATGGCATTAGGGTGAGTAAACAATCACATTTTTGGGTTGAACTACCCTTTTAAAAACAATAATATTTTTCAAGAGTTAACACCTTATTTATGCAAGACACTGATATCTATCTTTCTTGAGGTTCTCATTGAAACAACATTTAGTTAAATTTCATTAGATCTATTAAAAAGTTCATAAAACAGGTCCCACTTTATATTAGGTGTCCTTAACTACTTTGTACTAACATTTTAATTAATAATTTGATACAATGCACTTATTGTGTACATACAGGTTTTTACATTGTACTTACATTTTAAAATTACCTCCAAGTAATTACATCTGTAATTCATTTCTGTAGTTACATTTATAATTACACTGTTGACCCTTCCCTTACACCTAACCCTACCCTTAAACTGACCCATACCAACACACCTGTCACTAACTCTACCCGTATCCCACCTCAAAAGCACCAAAAGGGTTTTGAAATACAATATGAACACAGTAAGTACATTGTACATATTTTTTAATGGAAGTACATAGTAGTTAAGGCCACCTAATATAAAGTGGGTCCATAAAACATTTAAAGAGGAAAAAAAGCTTTGTCCTTATTTATGGGATCCAGGCTTTAAAGTGGTTTTGCTTAATTATCCTCTAATTACCCTAATGACGTTTAACTGAAGGCCAGTTCATTTAACTGTAAGAGCATGGTAGTCACAGGTAAAACCATGCTCCTCATTACCATGGATATATGGTTTCTAAAATAAATAAATAATAAACTATGTAGCAACCACAAAATTTAATGTAAGTAATAATGGCAACATTTTTAACGAATACATTCCTTCCAAAACACCTTATTTCTTCACTGTAAGCTGCAAGGCAAATTGTGGTTGTGCCAGAGTAACAAGTTTATAGTTGTGTATTGCCGTTTTCCGATTTACCTCGTCATGTATTTACATGCTCGCAACTGTTTTCAAAAGCAACTGCTTTCCTGAAGCCTGGTACAGCACGTCACGATTACATTCTCGGCCTGTAAGTTTCAGCATAGTTGGCTAACCGTGCTGAACCCCCCTTGTAAAATGTGTGTAGTGATGTCACAACTAGGGTTGCCAACTTCTGAAAAGGGAAATAAGGGATAATCGTGGTTCTTTATAGGAAGACAGAATAAGGGACACTCAAAATATGTGTACCGCACAGTCTGTCATTTTAGTATCTGCAGTTGTGTATAAAAGATTCTCAGACATAAACACATTTGGGTCATTCTGTGTCAAAATCATCCAAATTTCAGAAACTTTCCTGGCTCAAATGTATTGTATTTTTATTTTATTTTTTTCTGAAGAAAGACAAAATTGAATAAGAAAGCTAAAATATTAAACGTAATGGATGTGTACTGAGTAATTAAAATGTTTGTAGAGGGGGTCAGGATGACAATTTTAAACCTGAGATTTGGACTCAGATTGCAAGGGGGTAAACCACTTTAGAACAGCATCATTATTTTATTTTTACACAGAGATTGGTCTGTTAGTAAAATCTGTTTACTTTAGCAATCTTTGTTGCGTTAAATACCAACGGTGATATATATATATATATATATATATATATATATATATATATATATATATATATATGATATATATATATATATATATATATATATATATATATATATATATATATATATATATATATATATATATATATTTATATATATATATATATATATATATATATATATATATATATATATATATATATATATATATATATATATATATATATATATAATATAATAAGTTTGCATGTTTTTACATTCAAAAACATCATAATGAATAAGTAATAGGCTATTTCTATTACTATTACACTTCTAGATTCTAATTATTACCAAATTTTATTTTTTAATTTTTTTTATTTTATTATTTAGGCCTAATTATTTCCAGAGATAGAGTCGTGGTCAAAATTGTTGTCAACCCTGGTAAATATGATCAAATATGGCATTGTTCATCCTTTTGCTCTTTTATTCAAAATTCACAAAAATCTTAACCTTTCATTGAAATAAAAGAATTAAAAATGGGGGGTAAATCACAATGATGAAATAAATGCTTTTCTCCAAAACACGTTGGCCACAATTGTTGGCACCCTTTTATCAAAGGAACACTCCACCGTTTTTAGAAATAGGGCTTATTCAACTTCTTTCCTACATTTAGATATGTGGGCAAATGCATTTTTAGTTTGGCAGGGTTTTCTGCGTTAGCTTAGCTTAGCATAATGAATGGAATCCTATGTTGCCAGCTAGCATGTCCCGATTAAGTGATCAAAAAAAAAAAAAAACCCACCTAATTACTTCTTGTGGCCTGCGTATTCACAACAAATACAAATAGCGATGCAGATTAAGACTAGGCGATTTCCTAGGCAGATATTAATTTGGGACTATATTATGGGGAAGCACAGGTGAAGCACTGCTACTTGGGCGCAGAGATATCATGCAACACATGCACAACATACACCGGTATGTTGACAGAAGTTTGGGGATTTCATGAGTTGCGTGATATCTCTGCGCCCAAGTAGCAGTGCTTCGCCTGTGCTTCCCCATAATATAGTATAGGGATAATATCTATATAGGGTTCAGGTCAGGGGACTACGACGACCATGGCAGAAGCTTCATTTTGTGTTCAGTGGCACATTTGTGTGTTGATTTTGATGTTTGTTTTGGATCGTTGTCCTGATGGAAGATACAACCACGGCCCATTATAAGATTTCTAGCAGAGGCCGTCAGGTTTAGATTTTTTTTCTGCTGGTATTTGCTAGAATCCATTATACCATGTGTCTGAACAATATGTCCAGGACCTCCAGGTACATTTCCCTGCACTTTTCGGGTGAAATGTCCACTAGAGGTGCTAAGTGGTATCAGATTTTCTCAACCCCTTCCCTAAACCTAACTATTTGTGTATTATAAAAAAAACAGGATATAACAGGTAGATACGACTGCAGGCACAATTTATTTAAAAAGTACAAATATTCCAAGTGTTTCGAGGCCAAATGATTGATTTTTGTGAAGAAAATCCCGAAAAGTGATCAGCGTTTAGTCCACCCACTGAAGATCATAAAATACATTTGAAAATTGCCGCAGTTACGTCAGCTTTGACAGCATTGGCTGTCTTATGTCTCGTGACCAATTGCGTCATTACGTCAGCTTTGATTGTAAAATGCCATTGGCTCTTGTGTGTCTTGTGACCGACCGCGTCACGCTCAAGAGTTATGTGTATTATTTGAATGAAATATGAGTGGAGGGTGTTCACACGGAGCGGCGGATTGAATCATCATTTCAGCAATTAAAACATTAAGATCAAACTCTGTTCTTCACATAAAGATATCGTATGACTTCAGAAGACATGTGTTAATACTTTTACACTGTTTTGGTCAGTTTTTACAATAAATACCTGTGACTGTACTTTATTTGTCTGTTATGTGTTTTATTGTTGAGAAGTGGTTAGGTTTAGGGTAAGAGTGGGGTAAGTTGCTCCAAAATATAAAAGTAGCCTCTAAATATTCATAAAATCATGTCTACTTTTACAAATGCAAAGAATTAAATGTATTTCAATAGGAATTAAAAGTTGTGCTTACACCACGTTTTTCTTGAATTGTGCTTCCTATTGAAAAAGTGCAGGGAAACTTTCCTGGAGGTACATATTTCAGGGTTAGCAAAAATGTAGGCAGAGTCATGTATTTCCAATGAGCTAGGGTTGGGTGGATTTGCTGCCAAAAAGCTCCTTTTATAGTTTCATCTGACCACAGAACCAGCCCCTTTTGAATTTCCAGTCGTGTCTGACCACTGAATATGCTGGAGTTTGTTTCTGGATGAGCAAGGAGGATTTTTCTCGAATCTCTCCCCAACAACATGTGGTGATGTAGGTTTTTTTTTTTTTTGGCTTTCTGACCCAAGACTAATCTCTGTGATTCTCTATCTGTGATCCTTGGAGAGTCTTTGTCCACTCAAACTCTCCTCCTCACTGTGCATTAGGAAGATATAGACACACGTCCTCTTCCAGGCAGATTCATAACATCTTTAGTTAATTGGAACTTCTTAATTATTGCCCTGATGGTGGAAATGGGGATTTTCAATGCTTTAGCTATTTTCCTACATCCACTTTCTATTTTGTGAAGCTCAACGTGTTTTGGAGAAAAGCATTTATTTCAAAATGTGATTTACCCCCCATTTACAATTATTTTACTTCAATGAAAGGTTAGATTTTTGTGAATTTTTTAAATAAAAGATCAAAAGGATGAACAATGCAGATTTCTTTTTTACAGCCATATTTGAGCATATTTACCAGGGGCGCCAACAGTTTTGACCAAGACTGTATAGGGATCTTAATATGACTAGATAAATGCCATAACATTTGAAAGCATTGTAAGACCGCTGAAAATCGCTCTAATGGAGGTAACGATTTGCGGTTGAAGGTCGCTGCGCGTTCAGTGTACTCAGCTGGGCAGAATGGATTTAATTCAAATTCCTCTTTATCTGACTGAAGGTATTCGAATCTATTGTAATTATTATTTTTTTTCACTACTGTGAACTGACCACCACAGGTAATATGAAGAATATAAGGACACTGTCCATGGCTGTCCTAATCCTGCCAAGGTACCAGCACAATAACACTCAGCAAATTAATTTAATTATCGTTATCGATAAAACCCTAGAAAATATTAAGATACCTGTATGAATATAAAATGTTTTTCTCTATTTAACTTTATTAACTTACAATAGGGAAAGATGACTTCCTCTGGGAGATCGCATGTTTTCTTGTGTGGCTGAATGTTGGACTAATGGACAATAATCACATTGTTTGTATTCGCCAAAACTGATTTGCAGAAATCAATGAATTGATGAAAGGGGGATTTGCCGTTAGCACGAGTCCCGCTTGCTGTGAAGTGGGAATCTGCTGGGTCTGAAAGCCTTCTGCGAACAGCCATGTTTGCAAATCAAACAATGATTTGTCTCACAGGAATGATTCATTTTCAATTTAGAGCGCATGCCTGAGTATACAGGACAAACTGCATTCTGTATGGCTTTAATACGGAACACTTCATTGATGCCTTAAATACGGGACGATTCTGTATTATACAGAAGGGTTGGCAACCCTAGTCACAACCCAGTAATATTTTTATGAAACTTTTTGACGGAAATTAATCAGTTCTGAACTTACTTAAAGTTGCAGTCCGTAGTTTTTCCTCTTTGTCGCCATCTCTGTACGAAATCTGCAATTGCAGTTATTCGCGGAATGATCAACTCTACGTGAGTTGTACCTCGGCACCGCACAGCGCGTATGAATACAATGTTTTTAGGAGAATGTGCGTCTGTCATTAGAAGGGCTGTCTGTCACCGCGCCGGTGTGGATAATGTCATTCGGTATCACAGATTATACTGTTTTGAACGTATGACCAACATAAGAATGTCATCTGAACATGTAGCTAACATCCACTTTTATGCTGACCAACTAGGCCTACGGGGAAAAACCATTGCAATAAATTGTGATGATTAAATCTAACGATAGCTTATCATATCACATCAAACCGTGCAAATTATACTTTGTTTTCAAATAGTTAATGTTAATAACATCCGCATTGCGTGAATACACTTAATGTTTATTAGGACTAACGTTACCTGTAGTTCAGTTTCCATTTCTGTGCAGTCTCATTTCTAATCGCCATCAACAAATAAATGTGTAGTAGAGGTGAACTACTCCCTCTCATAGCTAGCACAAAATAATGGATATTTACCATAATGCACGTAGCAAAAAGAGAAAGGCACCACAAAGAAAACTCCGTAACTTTAACTGTATGAATTAAGCTAAGTGTGCTACTTTTACATAATAACCAATGAAATGTCTGACCTGTCCAGCAGAAAAAAACTGTCTCTGCATCCGTTTTGAACCCCTTCAAAACAGGGAGTTCACGCCACCTTTCAAACGCCCTTTTTATCCTTGTTTTGGCTCGGTTGAAGTCTCTTTTTTTCTTTAGCCATTCCGAAAGTCCAAAAGTCTTTTGCATTTTACAATGGGCGAATCTCCAGATGTCACTGTCACTGAATGACGTTTCAACCTTTCTGGATCCGCTATCAATTGTATACGTTTAATTATATCAAGCGCTGTGAGAAAAGACTATAAATCTCCACCTCTAACATCCTCACACGCGATACAGCCTACTAGACGGAACACCTTCTTTATGTGTACAGATATGACGCAAAGATATGCTCGAATCTCCCGTGGGAATCCACCAGTACCACTGGAACTTAATACATTACAAGCTTACCGTTGTAATTCGAGCTAAAGTAAGCAGATAGTTTTGAACACTGGCTGGTTATGTATTTGCTCAAAAATTGATTTTGGATAATTTTACCCCAAAAAAAAAAAAAAATTATGGACTGCAGCTTTAAACTGGACAATGACTTACTTCTAAATCTACTGTACAGCCAAAACAAACTTGTTGCATTAAACAATCTGAATTGTAAAAAGCGATATATAAGTAAAGGTAAATAAAAGGTGACTATTGATCACTTAGCTGTTGCCTGACTACCATTTTCTCTGTAGCTGGCTAAGCACTCTATTTGAGCGACATATAAATTAATAGTAAAATTAAAAGAAATATCCGATCATCTCCATAACACAGTTGCTGTTTACATATTATATAATCTGTGAACTCTTGCGTTACCAAGGCAATGACTGGCGTATTTATATTACTTTTGCAAAAAGCTCTGTTATCAGCCCCAGAGTAGAAAATGGATCCATATACGTACCAGCTGGGCCAGGTTTGTAACCGTTTACCAAAGAGAATGATTTGGCCTGACATTTATGTGATGAAAGTCGAGCCGATGTTGACTAGTCACCGATGACATCATTAATGAACAAATAAGCCTGAAACTAGAACCCCTGAAAGTAAAAATCCCCTGGCAAATTACATTGGCTGTATCCGAAATCGCCCCATAAAGCCTCATTCACTATTCACTATGTTAGTTCAATAATATAGTTCATTTGAAGGAGTGAATACAAACGAATTCGGGAAGCCGTTGTGTGTAGCCTACATAGGCTGTACACTCGTTATTGCGGTGCAATGTGGGATTGAATGAGTGCACTCAATAACGTCATGCTCAAGTTATGCTCTTTTGAAAAGTCCACAATAAGTAGGTGAATTGGCAATAGTTGAGGATATCGTGATTGAATGTAAAATTAGCATTCCAGTTTTGCAAGCAAAGATGGCTGATCATAGGTCATGGCACATCACTTTGTGCTAAATATCATGAGAGAAAAATCACATTTCTCAATACAAGATTGCAAAGAATTTAGATCTTTCACAATTAACCATTCATAATATTGTGAAAAGATTGAGGGAATCCATATAAATCTCAGTACATTTAGGGCAAAGCAGGAAACCTCTGTTTAATGTGCCTGACTTTTGAGGCCTCAGACAGCATTGCTTTAGAAACCGTCATGATGCTCTGTTAAATATAGCCATATGTGCTCGGGAGTACTTTGGAAAAACAAAAACCAACGCAGTCTGATGCTGCATCAAGGAATGCCACTTCAGCCATACATCAGTTCTATGCAGAGATGCCACCAAGTTCTCTGGGCCCGAGCTCATCTCAAATGATTCAAAACACAGTTGAATTGTGTGCTGCTGTCAGAGGAGTCCATGTTTCAGCCTATTATTGGAAAAAAAGTGACATTGATCTGTATGGTCGAAAGGGACCATACAGACTTTCATCAGCAACAGGTACAAAAGCAAATATCTGTCATAAATGGGGGTTGCTTTAGTGCAAACTGCATGGGTGACTTGGATATGTGTGAAGGTATCACTGACGTCGAGGCATATATTTGCATTGTACAGACATTTAATGGCATCAAGATGACATCTTTCCTGGAAAGCAAGATAATACCAGGCCTCATTCAGCATGTACTAAAACCGAGTGGTTTTGTTAGATACTCTGCATCATAGAGTGGATGTGCTTGACTGGTCTGCCTGCAGTCCAGATCTGTCTTCTACTGAAAATGTATGTCCCATAATGAAAAGGAAAATCAGGCAATGACGATCATGGTCTTTTGAGCAGCTTTTTTGTCATGCGAGTTTGGGCAAAAAATCCACTTGCAAAACTGCAACAATAAGTATCAATTCCCAAACTATTAAAAAGTGTAATTAAAAGGATATGTGTTGACGTGTGTAAAAAGGGAGTGTCATCTATGGTATGTTTGTGTTTAACAGATACTACAGCAGCTAGGAGTAATTTATCATCTTTAAGTGTGTCTCAAGGTGCTAAAGTTTATAACTAATCTCTGTTACTAATCATGACATATGTCACAGAATGCACTTTCTGTCTTCATTTGAAAGATAATTATCTTGCCAGTATTCGGTTACGCACGCTCTGAAGTTGAAGTGTACCTATGATAAAAATTACAGACCTCTCTCATCTTTTTAAGTGGGAGAACTTGGACAATTGGTGGCTGACTAAATATTTTGTTGCCCCACTGTATGTTCCCATTTTGAATGGCCAATTCTTCATCGAGAGTGTTCCAATTGTTCCAGAAGGCACTGCTATTTACTGACTCCTCCATTTCTAGAAATAATTGTTCTATGTGCTTTTCCTTTTTTGCTCTTAGAGTTTGTTTATACACTTTAAGAGCTTCATGACACTTATTGTCAAACCATTTTTCATTGGTGTTTTTTGGCTTCCTTTTTGATTATTTTTTAATCTAATTGCACATGCCCCTCTCTCTCTCTCTCTCTCTCTCTCTCTCTCTCTCTCTCTCTCTCTCTCTCTCTCTCTCTCTCTCTCTCTCTCTCTCTCTCTCTCTCTCTCTCTCTCTCTCTCTCTCTCTCTCTCTCTCTCTCTCTCTCTCTCTCTCTCTCTCTCTCTCTCTCTCTCTCTCATAAGCAAAACAAATAAAAATAAATGTCAATAAATCAATCAGTAAACAAATACATGAATACATTTTATAATCAAGAAAATAATTACGACAATAAAATAAATAATAATAATAACAATAAAAGCTTTATACATTTGTACACATTCAGATTTTTCTCCCAGAATATGAATAAATTTTTCTGAATTCGGTAATGCCATAAAATGTGCTTCTTGTTGTTGGAATTTAGTGAAATACTCCCATCTGATGTTGTGATAGTAATCACAGTGCAGCAGGAAGTATTCCTCTGTCTCCACCTCTCTCTGAGAGCACAGGGAACACAGTCTCTGCTCTCATGGCTGCCATCTCTGTCTGTGCCGTCCTCTCTCTATGGCCAGACTGTGGTCACTCAGCCTGTTTAGGGTCTTTCTCACTGTATGCTCTTTCACACAGCTCAGGTATTCTGCAGGTTTATAGTCTCTTTTCAGGTGTAAATAGTTCCATCTTCTTGTAATTTAGTGGTTGGTTGGGCCAGATTGTGCTGTGCTGGTGTGGGTGTAGCTTTAGCACCAGCTGTGAGAGAGTGCTTCGTTGCAGGTTCTGCTCAGGACACTGCAGGGCTTCAGCCTGGTACAAGCTCGAGTAACTGTGCTTCAGTTGCTAATAGAATATTAGAGCTCTCTTTTGGATGCTTATTAGCAAGGAGTACAATGTTTATTACAAGGGGTATTGTTGTCATAATTCAGCTCTGCATGAGTTGTTTGGTGTTTTACTTTTAGGATGCTTTTACAAGTTTGGGTGTGCAGAATTTAAATTTCTTATTTTTCCCATTTTGAAAAATCTTGTGTTTTAAGGGGTCCACATATCTTGCTGCGATATTGGTTCAATTATTGCTTTCAGGATTTTTAGCCAGGTTTGAAGTGGAATTTCATGTCGAATTGTATTTTTAATCAAGTAGAAGACCCTCATTATTTTTGCTGAATTTTCAGATTGAAGTTACCTGTTGAACTATTTTAGTCCCAGATAGGTGTGCTGGAGGACTTGGTTTCCTGTTCTGAAGATGTATTTAATTTCCCTACACCTGGATCTATTTTGAAAAATAATTATTTTAGTTTTTGCAAGGTTTATTTTAAGAGCCCATGTCTGACTGAATGTATCTATGATGTCGAGGAGCTCTTTTGTTTTTTACAGCCCCTCTTTTGTTTTTTACAGAATAACTAAATCATTTGCAAAGAGGAGACAGTTGATTTCTAAATCAGCCAGGATTGGCCCGGGGCAGTCAAATTATTTAACGCTTTAGCTAGTTCATTTATATAAACATTAAATAGAGTGAGGCTCAAGGACCTTGAAATGCTTCTTACGAAGCCACTCCTTCGTTGCCCGGGCGGTGTGTTTGGGATCATTGGGGACACGTCTGGCACTGCAGGATTTGAGTCTCTCTCTCTCTCTCTCTCTCTCTCTCTCTCTCTCTCTCTCTCTCTTTTTTTTTCCCCTTTTACGTTTCTTTTCCCCTCGTTTTTTTTCTTTTTTTTTTGTAACACAGAATAGAGAAACGTTTTTTTCTCTTAGTGTGTGTACGTCTAGAGACACTGTCACTGCGTAATGGGTGCAGGTGTGTGCCAGAGCCCGGAGTGACAGTGGAGGATCTGCTGCTGCTGATAGGAGAACGGGTGGACTTTGAGAATGTCGTCTCGGCCTCTCAAATGAATAAAGCAGTTGTTGTGTTTTTGAAGTCTGAGGCGTTAGTCAATCAGTTGACTGTCAGTGGTATATGGGTGAAGGAAACATATGTCCCGGTAACCCCGCTATCCACTCCAGCAACAAGATAACGATGTTATTACAAAAGAGTTGCAACGATTTGGTAAGATCGCGGGTCCCCTCCGATTGATTCCCTTAGGGTGTAAAAACAGCGTGTTAAAGCACGTCCTTTCATTTAGACGTCAGGTGTAAATGTTTTTAAATTCACCGGAGAGAACCTTGGAAGTCTCCTTCCGTGTCATTCAAGGAGGGAGTTCTTTCATGGTTTATGCCACTACGGAAAGTCTACGCTGTTTTGATTGTGGAGATCTGGGACATAAGCACTTTGCGTGTCCACACAGAGACGAACCGTGTGGTACAAGGGCAATAACACCGATAAATCAGCAAATAACTCAGGAACACGGAGCGCCGAGGAGCATGATACAGTCACTACTGAGGAAGACCAGGGACAGCAGGAGGTTAGTGAAAATAATGTAGGCCTAAACATTGTAAGTAAGGAACGACTTGGCAATAGTTATGTTCCTGAAAAATCAGTGTGAGAATTGTCTGATGTTAATAAGAGAGAGACTCAAGGTGATGGTGTGGAAGTGTGTAAGAGTAATGATACAGTACAGGTAGAAGGTGAAATGGAAAACATGACTGATGAGATGGAGGTTTTATCTCAGTATAGTAATGATGGAATGAGAGATGACGAGCAGTGGTCAGAGGTTGAAAAAGATATGTATACTATCGAACAAATCAATGTTTTTCTTGACAAAACAAAAGGAAAATCAGGTGTTGAAATAAGTGATTATTTCCCGGATGTGGAAACATTTATTTCTTCTGTAATGTGGGCTAGAAAAAAGAGCAACTATGAAGAGCTTATACAACAAAAGAGGTTTCGGTTAAAGAAACATATAACTGCAATAAGATTAGGAAAGAAAGCAGGAAAAGCGAGGGGAAAAATTAAATAAATATGATGGCGGTTGACTTCTCTTTTCTATTTTGTTTTCTTTTTCTCTCTCTCTTCCTTATGGAGTCCTTACGGGCGGGATCCCTAAATGTATATGGGATGAGGGATGGGAAGAAAAATTGGTTACTTCCAGGAACCATATGCTTGAAAGATCTCAGCGTTGTTTTTTTGCAGGAAACTCATAGTGACCAAAGAAATGAGGTAGACTGTGGTTTGTGGTGGGAAGGAGAGAAGGTTCTAAGTCATGGGAGTAATCTTAGTGCTGTAGTGGCTGTGCTTTTTCCCCATAGTCTTCAAGCTAAAATTTTATTTAAAAATGAGATAGAACCAGGGAGATTATTACTTATTAGGGCTGAAATTAGAAATCTTGTTTTTGTGTTCATAAACATTTATGCTCCTAATTTAGGATCTGACAGGTTGCATTTTTTTTCCAAACTGGGAAAAGTGTTAAGCCAACAGCAGGATGGGGATTTAATAATTTTAGGAGGAGATTGGAACTGCACTTTAGATTTCACAAAAGACAGGAATGGAGAAGAACCTCATGCACAGTCAGCTGCAGTTTTAGCAAATGTGATTAAAAAAAAAACTACATTTATCAGATGTGTGGAGGAAACACAATCTAGCAGCACAACAATATACATGGGTACATTTTAGTAATGGTAGAATGTCTGGGGCACGATTGGACAGGTTCTACACATCACACAATATGAGGAATAGAGTAAAACATACAGCTATCATTCCTACAAACTAGAGTGTTCGTTGGTGAACAGAGTTCAAAAGAGTTACTACTGGCATTTAACATTAAATTTCTGGATGACAAGAATTGTTGTGAGAACTTTGGAGTTTTTTTGGGAAACCTGTAAAAATGAAAAAGTTTTATATGAAAATATAATTCAGTGGTGGGAAATTAGTAAGGTTCATATAAAAGGGTTCTGTCAGCAATATGCAACCCATTCTTCTTTGGTTTTAAAAAAGACACTAGAGTTGCTAGAAAAGGAGATCATTGATATTGAGAAGACAATGACTGTTAATGAAACTGCAGATTTTACAAGAACTGTGGACAGGAAAGAAAAACCAGCTGAGCTTCATTCTAAATGAAAAAGTTAAAGGGGCTCTTGTAAGTTTAACTTTTTTTAACAACGAGGGACATGGATGGTCCCACATCTTATTTTTTTTTAATTTGAAGAGAAAAGCTGGACAGGAAAAGCAGATAATGTTTAAAAGAAAAAAATGGAAAAGAAACCTCTGATCCAGTCTCAATGCGGAGAATCGCTGTGGATTTTTTTCCTGATTTATTTACTGCTGAAACCTCGGATGAACAGTGCACAAATGAACTGCTTCAGGAACTTCCTGTTTTAACTTCAGAGCATAAACATTTGTTAGAAACTGAACTCACCTTTGAGGAGGTAACCGCTGCAGTAATGGGACTCTCTTCAGGACGTGCACCTGGCTTGGTTGGATTACCTGCAGGGTTTTATAAGAATTTTAGGACATGACTACTTTGAGGTTTTGCAAAACTGCATTACAGAAGAAATTATTCCCACAAGCTGTCGGCGGGCTGTTTTAACATTGCTCCCAAAAAAAGGGAGATTTAACGTTATTAAAGAATTGGAGGCCTGTAGCAATTTTATGCTCAGAATATAAAATATTTTCTAAATGTCTGGCAAACAGGCTAAATACTGTATTACATGAAATCATACACAAAGACCAGTCTTACTGTATAAAAGATCGATCCATCACAGATCATTTACATTTGGAACGGGACATGCTTGATTTTGCTTTTCAAAACAATATTAATATTGGGTTTCTGTCATTAGATCAGGAAAAAGCTTTTGACAGAGTAGACCATAATTTTCTTTTTAATACATTAAAGGCTTTTGGATTTGGGGATGTTTTTATCTCTAAGATTAAATTGTTGTATACCATCTTATGGTTAAAATGGCTGGTGGCCTCAGTACTCCTTTGAAGATCCACAGAGGTATTAGGCAAGGGTGTCCTCTCTCGGGTCAGCTATACACATAACTATTGAGCCACTGTTATGTAGATTAAGACAGCAGCTCATGGGATTAATCAAACCAGAAGAAGTCCTGGTTTGTCATGTTAGAACACTGTTTTTTAAAGAACCTACTTAACTCTCTGCATATGCAGATGATATTACAGTGTTAATTAGTGGTTTGAGTGAGGTTGATTCTTTAAAAGGAGCTCTAGCATGTTACGGGAAGGCATCTTCGGCTAAAGTTAACTGGGGTAAAAGTGAGGCTATTTGGTGTGGTACTGGTCTGAATAGTCCATCACTTCCTGGTGGATTACAGTGGGGGAGAACAGGCTTTAAATATCTTGGGGTGTTTTAGGAGTAGATTAATTTAAAAGGAAAAACTGTGAGGGCCTAGTGGAGAAAGTGTGTGTTCAGTTGTCTCACTGGAAATGGTTGCTGCCTCGGCTGTCCTACAGGGGGAGGGTCCTGGTATGTAATAATCTGGTGGCTTCATCGTTATGGCACAGGATGATGATCCTAGAGCCTCCAGAAGAGCTTGTAAGGAAAATCCAGAAAAACCTGGTGAAATTCTTCTGGTCGGGACAGCACTGGCTGAGGGTGTCAGTGCTGTATCTACCTATTCAGGAATGAGGACAGGGGCTGGTCGACATCAGTTCCAGAATCCAAGCCTTCAGACTCCAGGCAGCTCGGAGGCTACTCTACGGGGAGCACGTGAGCTGGGCTGAGGTGCCCTGTGCCATTATGAGGAGAGCAGGAAACTTGGGGTTAGACCGACACCTGTTTCTCATGGACATCGACAAGCTGGACTTAACAGGACTGACACCTTTCTACAGGTCAGTACTGAGATCATGGACACTTTTAAAAATATCTCGGGAGCCAAATGGTGTGCTGGACCTGTGGATGAGGGAAGAACCTCTGCTCTTGAACCCGGCACTGGCTTTGGACTTTTTCAACTCAGTCTCCCTCAGAAGAGCTTTATGGACTGCAAACAATACTAAAGTTGGACTTTTGATTTCTGAGAATGGGTGGATATCTGCTGAAATTTTGGCTCAAAATCTGAACATTAGATCAGTTAGAGTGGTGGAGAGAATGCTGACTTAAATACGTGAGTTTTTGCCCTAGGACTATAGACTGGTTTTAGAGTCGTCTGGTGGAGAGGAGGAAACCTCTACTTTCCCAGAACTGACTTTTTCAGCAGACATTGGAGAATGGCAAGAAGCTGAGGGAAGACTGCTTTCTTTTATGACCTCTCAATTGGAGTTTTTTAGCAACACAGAGAAAAAAGCTCTTTATGTACTGTGTGTGAAATCTAAAATCGCTTGAGAGTGTAAGAGAGTCCAAATGGCAGGAGGTTTTTGGGCCAGGAGCTTCCGCTAAAGGTTGCTGGAGGTCCCTGTACAAGACTTCTATAGAGAAAAGGTCTGGAGACCTTCAGTGGAGAATTGTGCATGGGATAATAGCTACAAACAGACACAGAGCACACCTTGACCCACAGGTAGGGGAGGGCTGTCTGTTCTGTAGGATGCAGGAAATCAGTTTTTCATCAGTTTTTTTGACTGTTTTAGATTAAAGCCATTATGTAACAAATTAGAAGAGTGGTGTCAGACCCTGGGGGAAGTTTTTATGCCTATATTTTTTATTTATGGGCCTTAGTACATCAGGAAAAAAAGAAGTTAATGTTTTATCACATTTTTTATTTGGGCAAGCAAAAATGTAAATTTGGTTGTCACGAAAGAGAAAATTGAATAATGGTGGATTAACTGATGTGATGTAACTGATGGTTACAGGGGTTAATAAAATCCCGTATAAATATATAGTTTGATTTGGATGGTTTCAGAGGTAAATGGTGCATAAAGAATGTTATTTGTGATGTTGACATTGATGGCTATCTCCAAATTTATGCATGAGTGAGCTTTGATCATAAATGTTTTTATTATCAATTAATTTAATTTTTTACTAAAAATGTTATATCTCTCTCTCTCTCTCTCTCTCTCTCTCTCTCTCTCTGCCGTCTTGTTCTTCATCATTCATTAATTAATTTATCTCTTATGAAAACACTTTTGCTGTTTGAGATGTCTGGTCACAGCATGCATACACATTCTTATTCTAAACCAGGACAGGAGGGATGTCCCATCAGTAATTACAGTAGAAAGGGTGTCATTGTTGCTTAGCAACAGCATTTTTGGATGCTATTACTATGCACCATCACACCTCAGTCCACCTTTACTGTAGGGATCTGAAACATAGACATAGCAAAACATAGATTTGAATTGATTATTGGCATATCGAGAAAACATGATACAGTCTTGTCATATTAACTAATATAATGCTCTGTGTCAAGGCAAGTCACAATTATTCATATAGTGTTTTGTACAATACAGAGGGTTTTAGAGTAGATTCGCAGCAATAAACAGGAAATTAACAGTGTTAATTAGCCTAATAAATGATGAAACAAATTTAATTACAGCTGTTTACCAGCTTAACAGAAGATAGTGTCATTATTTAGCTAAATTTAGTTCAATAACAATCTCAATGTTACAAACTTAATCAGTTATGAAAATGTAAAGTGGCTCTAGAAAAGACAAAGGTGTCATTATTACATAACTGCTTAAGTCAGTTCCGTGTTTGTTCAGTTTCAGTTCAGCATCAGTGCAAGTTTACTATGCTTTGTTTTTACTTTCTCTCTGAGAACCAAAAAGTTTAAGACTTACAGCACATCACAGTTTATTTTGATATTCTGATATTATTTGATGGGTTTCATATAATGAAATGGGATATGATGGGTTTCATGTATGTGCTTATTCGTTTCTCTTAGGATCCCCGGCAGACTGAATGACAGAAGGACACCTTTAGGAGAGCTGAACTGGATTTTCACAGCTATTACTGACACAATTGCATGGAACGTCCTGCCGAGAGGTTTGTTCTGATAAAAATACAGCTATTCAACAATCTCTAAAAATTTAATGTTGTGTTAATCAACCACAATCAGTCCTTTCACAGTCCCACAAGGGTGAAAAATTCATGATCAAAATTAAATTATCATTCAATATCTGTTATATGACTTTGGCTCAGTCAGAACCCAGATTTGCCTGTTAACTTTGCTTGTTCAACAAAAATAGCAGAAACTGTTGATGTTGCCTATGCACATAATATGGTGACGTAGTGTAACTGTGCACATAGTGTGGTGGCACTTACGGTAATGCCTGAGTTTGGCTTTTAAGTCATTTTCCGAGACCCACTACCCCACTAATATCCTTTTTACTACCTGTCTTGTGACAAAACCCATAACGTTTAAACGATTATAATGAAACATCTTCAAAGAGGTGTGAAAAAGTGTGATTATTTTTTTTAAATGGCAATCCTCTAGGAAAAGCCATAACTATGCACTATTACATAAGGTAATCACAAATTATACATGCTGATGTTCATAACAACAACACATTTGCAAGTGTGATACTGATATAGATTTTTAAAAAGTAAAGTTTAGATTAAGGCTTGGTGATATAGCTAATAATTTGTCTTGATCTTTTTCTGTATTTTGATGTTATTTAATTAATGTGTATCTTTTTTTTTTTTTATCCGACCCCATGAAAAAAAAGATTAAAAAAAAATACACACATTACATACATACATATGATCTATTTTAAAAAATCTAGACAATTACTGCTTAGATGTTTTTACTAAACTAGCACAAAAGGATTTTTTATATTTACTTAAATGTATCAGTATCATTTAACTATCTCACTGACTGAGCTCAGTATTCTTGCAAATTATGGTTAATGTAGTTAACGGCCACTGCTGTGATTGGATAATACCTGCATCAACATCACTTTCCCGCTGGAACACGCCCCCTCAGCCAGAGTGGCAAAAGAGCTGCTGCATGACTAGATTTAAACGTGAGTAAAACAAACAAGTTTCAGTTTAAACTAAAGGTTAGACTCGATAGTGTTCCTTACAACTTACCAAAGATCCAGTAATCCATGGATATTGACATGCAGCCAGGAATCGTTTTTCTGACCCTAAACTGACCCTAACCAAATGCAAAACTAGTGAAAAACAGTCAGAAAAGATTAGTATGGAAAGACAATGTCAATGGCCTCCACCTGTAAAACCATTCCTGTTTTGGGGGTCTTCTCATTGTTGTCCATCTAGTGAAACTGTTGTTAATTTCATTAACACCAAAGTAGCTGAAACTGATTAGCAACCCCCTCTGCTACTTCACTGACCAAATCAATATCCCAGGAGTTTAACTGACTTGATGCAATACTTTGATTATAAAGTGTTTTTGATTAAAACATTTGTGAGCTGTGTATATTAAAGGCTTATTATTTTTATATATATATATATATATATATATATATATATATATATATATATATATATATATATATATATATATATATATATATATATATATATATATATATATATATATATATATATATATATATATATTAAACACCTGTGATTGGCCATTGCTACATTATTCACCGAAGCAAAAACACGTTGGAAATTGAATCATTTGACGAGCGCAAATAAAGATATGCACTGGATTTTTTTCCAACTCTTTTTCACTAAAAATATGCTATTATTATGAAGAAAATTGATCTTAGACCAGCATTTATGGGCATGCTTTTCCCTCTAAAAGCCATCAGTATCAGAAGCAGTAAATCCTGAGCAGTGGTTTGAGTGAGAAAATTACACGCTTTTATCAAGTTTGTCTCCCTCGGTTTAAAGGGGGGCACAGGGATGTCCAAGGGGTTCCCCTCAACCTCACTCCCACTTACACTTTCACAAAATACTTTCACCACAACTAACAGCAAACACAATTTGAATACAGTAAGAGCTTTGTGCAGTGTAACAGCATCAATCGTTATAAGTAACGTGACTTTTGGCAAGTTTCAATATAAACGTGTGCTGTTTGATTGACAGCTTCAGCCATTATTGATCGCTTTCTGCATATAGTTTAATCAATTGAATTAACAGATTATTTTATGCTACTAAAAGAAACAATGTGAAGTTGGTTGTTTAGTCACTGGTTTGATTTACTGATGCATTAAAACATATTAAACAATTTAGAAAGAAAAATCTGTCTGAATATTAATAATTACACATCAGAAAACAAAAAGAAGTATGAAGCTTGTTTGCGCAATCAAAAGTTCTGTAAATGCTTTGCTGGCAGTTTGTGCAGTGTTCTTCATTAAAGCACAAACATTTATCTAAATTCCCAAATACAAGCAGCACAGCACACAAGCTTTGAAGTTTTTGCTGCTGTCTCTGTCCTGAGGAGGAACCAAGCATGGTTCTGCGGATATATCCTAACCTCTCACAGTCTTTAATTAATTTTTGTGCATCAGAGAGAAATTTAGATTAATCTCACTGTGATTTTGAAATTAATCTAGATTAAAATGGCTCACTTGAATTCTGTTGAAGGCATTCAGAATATGTGTGCTACCCAAATAATGACTGGTGCTTTCACACTTGGTTCGATTGCCTGGACCGAACCAGAGTTCGATTGCTCCCTAGACCGTGTTCATATTATATTTTGGGGTCCGAAACCGGGGTGTGTTTCGTCATCAAAGCAGCAGCTGTTTACCCCGTTACCTGGTAACGATGTCGAGCGAGAAGGTGGCAAAATGAATATATATATATATATATATATATATATAATTAGCATATTGTGATAAAAGTTCATTATTTTCCACAATGTAATGATAAAAATTAAACTTTCATATATTTTAGATTCATTGCACACCAACTGAAATATTTCAGGTCTTTTATTGTTTTAATACTGATGATTTTGGCATACAGCTCAAATGAATACAGCTCAATGAAAACTCAAAATTCCTATATCAAAAAATTAGCATATTTCATCCGACCAATAAAAGAAAAGTGTTTTTAATACAAAAAAAGTCAACCTTCAAATAATTATGTTCAGTTATGCACTCAATACTTGGTCGGGAATCCTTTTGCAGAAATTACTGCTTCAATGCGGCGTGGCATGGAGGCAATCAGCCTGTGGCACTGCTGAGGTGTTATGGATGCTTCGATAGCGGCTTTAAGCTCATCCAGAGTGTTGGGTCTTGCGTCTGTCAACTTTCTCTTCACAATATCCCACAGATTCTCTATGGGGTTCAGGTCAGGAGAGTTGGCAGGCCAATTGAGCACAGTAATACCATGGTCAGTAAACCATTTACCAGTGGTTTTGGCACTGTGAGCAGGTGCCAGGTCGTGCTGAAAAACGACATTTTCATCTCCATAAAGCTTTTCAGCAGATGGAAGCATGAAGTGCTCTAAAATCTCCTGATAGCTAGCTTCATTGACCCTGCCTTTGATAAAACACAGTGGACCAACACCAGCAGCTGACATTGCACCCCAGACCATCACTGACTGTGGGTACTTGACACTGGACTTCAGGCATTTTGGCATTTCCTTCTCCCCAGTCTTCCTCCAGACTCTGGCACCTTGATTTCCGAATGACATGCAAAATTTGAGCGACAGTCCAGTGCTGCTTCTCTGTAGCCTAGGTCAGGCGCTTCTGCCGCTGTTTCTGGTTCAAACGTGGCTTGACCTGGGGAATGCGGCACCTGTAGCCCATTTCCTGCACACGCCTGTCAATGATGGCCTTCTGGACAGTAGTCAGGTCGGCAGTCTTACCCATGATTGCGGTTTTGAGTAATGAACCAGGCTGGGAGTTTTTAAAAGCCTCAGGAATCTTTTGCAGGTGTTTAGAGTTAATTAGTTGATTCAGATGATTAGGTTAATAGCTCGTTTAGATAACCTTTTCATGATATGCTAATTTTTTGAGATTCAGCTCACGAAAATGTTGGGTTTTCGTGAGCTGTATGCCAAAATCATCAGTATTAAAACAATAAAAGACCTGAAATATTTCAGTTGGTGTGCAATGAATCTAAAATATATGAAAGTTAAATTTTTATCATTATATTATGGAAAATAATTAACTTTTATCACAATATGCAAATTTTTTGAGAAGGACCTGTGTGTGTGTGTGTGTGTGTGTGTGTGTGTGTGTGTGTGTGTGTGTGTGTGTATATATATATATATATATATAAACATTAACATAAAAAGTAACATTAATGATTTATGAATATATATATATATATATATATATATATATATATATATATATATATATATATATATATATATATACACACACACATACACACACACACACACATACACATATTGTAAAAAGCGCTGTATAAATAAATGTGACTTGACAAATTTCTTTTTGACTTGACAAAAGGTGAAGCAACTTACCTTTGCCAGTAAAATGGTTTTTTCACAGTTTGGGGGCTTGTAGATGACCAAGTCATGCACCCAGCAGCAGAATGTCTTGTAGCTTTCTAGTGATTTCAGGCTTTTGAATTATTGCATAGTGTAAATTGTTAATTACTTGGTTTTTGGCATCTGATGCCAAATAGGTGCAAGGTGGTACAGAGTCTAGGTCTCTATTCCATTCTGCTGCAAGCAGCTCGTATGGTCGACGTCTTTTATATCAGCCAGCTTCTCTAAATACCTCTGCTTGGCACTGTTAATAAGTTTATCCCTATAAGGGCCCTTTTCTTTTGCTGCCGCCTTTTCCATTTCTTAATTTTTTTTTTTATTTAAATTTTCGCGTAAATCTCGTCTTTCCTGCTCCGTCTCTGTATATCACTCTTACAATGTTGCCCCTGGCAACCGGTAGTGTAGGATCCCAAAATGGTGGACGGGCTCAATTCGTCACGTGACAGCGAGCGACCATGACGTATCTCCTCATTCTCAATAGACCCAGCTCCCAACCCAACTTTGAGAATAGATTAACGGCGATATTTTTTTTATCGCCCGGTAAGAGTCTCACGTTGACGCAGCACGTTAACGCCGATAACGGCCCACCACTAATATATATATATATATATGTATTATTTTTCTTCTCTCTTTCTCTATAGATCTCTTTCAGAAATTGTTTCGTCAGGATCTTTTGGTGGCCAGTCTATTTCGTAATTTCCTATTGGCTGAGAGAATTATGAGGTCATATAACTGTACACCAGTCAGCAGCCCCAGGTTGCCACCTACATACATGCACGCTATGTGGTAAGTTTATGGATGTCAAAACACATGCATCATCATTTTCCCTAATATATGTAACCTTTGTTTAGAATGGACAAAAATGACTTATATATTTAGTTGTTCATTGTCTGAGCAATTAAAAAGGCAAGAAATCCATATTAAAAAATCCAGTTTATGTTGGATTTTTGAAAAAAATGCTTTTTGCTTGAATGTTTAGATCAGATTTCAGGTGCTGTATGTATTAACACAATAATGTCTACATTCACTCCCTCTTTGCTTATTTTAGTCAAAGAATATGCATGCATGTGTAAAATGCAATATTGCCTTCAGGGGCATATAATCTTTCATATGATGAGTTTAGCACCGCAGCAAGACAAAAAAAAGTAGCCAATACTTTACACAATAATAGGTACTCTTGTTCACTTTTTGTAGAAGACTGTCATATTTGTGCTTTAGGATTTACAGAGAAAATGTAGCCTAATGGACCTGATACTGTCTGTTGTGTCAGTAATATTAATCAAACCACAATACTGATAAGATAAAAATACTTACCTTAATCAATTTTTTTGTTCTTTATTATGGACTTAACTGCTTATGTCATTGTTTTAATTAAAGTATTATTTCAATTACACATAAAGTAATGTTTTGTATGCTAATATTTTCTTTATATTTTAATGTTAAATATAAAAAATATTTAAATTATTTTTTTTTAAATAAAGTTGTGTATTCAGTAGAGCATTATTTTCCTGATGCAAAATTATTTTTGTGATTTGTGAAATTTCACTTGTAAAAGTTTTGATATTGAGGCAACCATGATTTTAACGCATGTCACAACCTCTAACAGTTATATTCTGTTTTATTATATTTCTACTAGAAGTCAAATCGATGCACTAGGTTTTAAAGAACATCCAGTGGAGAAAGAGATCTATTTTTTATATTCCCACAGTGAACGCACTACTCATTTATTTACACTGGTATTTTACTCATATCTCTCTCCCTCTGCATTTTACATGAACTATATTATGAATCTTCATTCCCCAGCTCTCATCCCCAGTTTTCCATCATCAGTATCATGCTGTTGGCTAAACCTGAGTTGTGTAATCCTCAGCAGTGTATGGTGGGATAGAAACAGTGCTTTGTTCTCCACAGCTAGTTGAAGCTTGAATCTCATAACATGCCATTAGCAAGAGAGAAATAGATTCCAGTTTCATAATGAAGCATCAGATCTCTTTAGTTACACTGAGTAGTTCTTTGCGTCTTCTGATCTTATGAAACAGGAGATGAGATATTTAGAGAGGAAGAGTTCTGTGGGAAATGATTAAAAACCGTTTCAGATATTTTAGTATTGACATTTATCAAAAAATCGATATTTTGGACAACAATTAGTATCACTGTAAAGCTGCTTTGAAGCAATCTGTGTTGTAAAAAGCGCTATATAAATGAAGGTGACTTGACTTGACTAGTTTATTATTTCAGATGCCTTTTTAAAAGTCTACAGTTGAAAAAATTATATAGCCTATTATAATATTTAACTCGCCAAAGTTACTAGTAGGAGTTGACTGTGTTACGCACCACTGCTTAAATCCACCCGCATTTGGCAGGCATATTATAGCAGAAAAATAGGATGGAGCAACCAGTAGTAGGAAGGGAAATGTACCATATGAAGCTTCTCATAAAAAGTTGTAACACAAAATATTTTAATGAGAGGGAAAAGCAGATAAATCCGCAAAACTGGCTAGACAAAATAGAGCAGTGGAATGAGGATATTAGAGCCTGGAGGATATATGCTGTTGCCTGTTGTCATGATCCACTACTGCAGCTGGCCTAATGATATTGAAACGTTCTTTCCATTAAGTCTTTGTATATTTACATTCTACTGGGAGAAATCATCATGGTTAGAGTCAAGCAAAGTGTACTATAATCATAGCCGTAGATCTGGCTCTTCAGTGGACAACACTTTTGATGTGTTATGTAACGTCATGAATTAAATATAACCAAAGTGTTTCGGGTTCTGTGATCAAAGCAATTCTCTCAGCCTATGTGGCAAAAAAAAACACACACACACACACAAAAAGTAATGTTAAACCTCAGTGTGTGATGGAGGTCTGAAAGCTTAGCACTGCTTCTTCATGTGAAGTGTCAAGAGAGGAATAGTTTTATGTTACTGCATGCATCCATTGAGAACTGCAGTGAAGATTTCACGCAGATACCATAAAGCAAAGATTTAACCTAACCGTTGGGTTAAAACAACCCATTCACTGGGTTTGTCCATTTTCAGCCCACCTTGGGTTGTTTTTAAACCAGCATTTTTAAGAGTATGCAGAGTTAGAATAGTGAGATAAATAGGCTAATTCATTTTTAAAAAGGAAGTGAAAACACTTCCCATATAGTATCTTTTGACATCAAAAGCCAAAGTCTACAGTATTTCGGTGCAGATCCATCTGTCACTAGATGGCTTGCCAAATTAGGCAGATCCCAACATGGATAATTATGTAACTTGCCCCTGTCCTCAAAAACAATCAACAAATCTACTCAAGATAATATCAAATACAACTTTGGTACTGGTTTTGGTTGCTACATGACCAATGCAAAATTTGGTCATTGTAGCAAAACTATTTGAGAACCAAATGTGTCATTCATTTTTAGGACAAGTTTATACCGATTTAGTTTTTGTGTTTTAGTTATTTTTTCTTTCTTTTTTTTAAGAATGGTGATTGAATTTTCATTTGGGGGTGAACTAACCCTTTAAGTGTAGAAGTTAAATAATCTGATTCAAATCACATTTCAAATGGGTAAATTTATAGGCTCCTCTCTCCCTTAATAATGAGTGCGTTAAAAATGTCCCAGAAAAATTTGTTTTTTCATGTGATCAGAGCCTAGAATCTCACAGCAAGAAACGTGAGTGTGGGATTGACTAGTGTGTCATCTTTGTCTGTGTGTGTCCAGGCAAGCATGGGACCTTGCGGTGGACATCTGCCTCTCCCAGCTTCCCACCATCATCGAGGAGGGCACAGCCTTCAGGGTGAGCATGACTTGTACTGGCTCTGAGTAAAAATTACATTACATTTACATTTAGTCATTTAGCAGACGCTTTTATCCAAAGCGACTTACAAATGAGAGTAATAGAAGCAACCAAGACCAGTCAAGGGCAACAATATGCAAGCGCTGTAACAAGTCTCACGAAACTCAAAACACATAGGACAGTTTTTTTTTTTTTTAATAACAAACAGAAACGAATAGAGTGATAAGTGCTATTCTTTATTGGTGAAGTGCTGCTGAAAAAGTAGTGTCTTGAGATGTTTTTTGAAAATGGCTACAGACTCGGCTGCTCGAACTGAGACAGGCAGGTCATTCAACCAGGTGGGAATGGTCCAAGAAAAGGTCCTAGAGAGGGATTTCATGCCTCTTTGAGATGGCACCACTAGGCGTCGTTCACTTGCAGAACGCAAGCTTCTGGAGGGTGTGTAAGTCTGAGCAAGTGAGTTTAGGCATAAGCCTGCGGTTGCTTTGTAGGCGAGCACCAGAGCCTTGAATTTGATTCGCGCGGCTATCGGCAGCCAGTGAAGACTGATGAAGAGAGGCGTGACGTGTGCTCTCTTCGGCTCGTTGAAGATCACTCTCGCCACTGAATTCTGGATCAGCTGCAAGGGTTTAACAGTGGATGCTGGAAGGCCCGCTAGAAGAGAATTACAGTAGTCCAGTCTGGAGAGTACAAGAGCTTGGACCAGGAGTTGAGTGGCCTGCTCTGATAGGAAGGGTCTAATCTTCCTAATGTTGTATAGCGCAAATCTGCAGGACCGGGTTGTTGCAGTAATGTGGTCAGTGAATTTTAGCTGATCATCAATCACAACTCCAAGGTTCCTCCAGGAACTCCAGTAGCTATATGATGTGACTTAGACACTTCACCTCTCCATGACACCCTGAAGGACCTACCTGAGAGGTAAGACTTGAACCACTGGAGAGCAGTTCCTGAGATGCCCATCTTCATGAGAGTTGACAGGAGGATTTGGTGGTTAACTGTGTCAAAAGCAGCAGACAGATCCAGCAGGATGAGTACTGAGGATTTGGAAGGTGCTTTTGCCTGTCTCAGTGCTTCAGTAACCGAGAGCAGGGCAGTCTCAGTTGAGTGGCCACTTTTGAATCCAGATTGGTTGTTGTCCAGGAGGTTGTTCTGTGCAAGAAACAGAGAGAGTTGGTTGAACACTGCTCTCTCAAGTGTCTTAGCAATAAAAGGCAGAAGGGACACAGGTCGGTAGTTTTCTAAAAGTGCTGGGTTCAGAGAGGGTTTCTTAAGCAGTGGGGTTACCTGAGCCTGCTTAAATGCTGTGGGAAAAGTCCCGGTGTGAAGAGAGGTGTTGACGATGTGGGTGAGTGCAGGAGTAATTGATGAAGTAATGGCCTGAAGCAGGTGAGTGGGGATAGGATCAAGCGGACAAGTAGTGGGGTGTTTGGAAAGGATGAGATTGGAAAGGATGAGTTTGGAGACTTCTGCTTCAGAGAGCAGAGAGAAAGAGGGTAGCGTGTGTGTGACGGTTGATGAGATGTGTATGTCAGTTTGTGGTGCAGAGAATTGGCTGCTAATGGAGGAGGTTTTGTTTGTGAAGAAAGATGCAAAGTCATCAGCTGTAAGAGTTGATGACGGGGTTGTTCTGAAAAGAAGAGAGGAGAATGTTCTGAAAAGTGCACGAGTCAGAGCAGTTGTTGATTTTGTTGTGATAGTATATAGTTTTAGCAGTGGAGTCATGTGCAGAGAAGGAAACAAGAAGAGACTGAAACAAGGTAAGATCAGTAGAGTTCTTAGATTTGCGCCACTTTCTCTCTGCCACCCTGAGTCCAGAGCGATGTTCACGGAGAACATCAGACAGCCAGGGGGCAGAGGGTGTGGTGCGGGCTGGTCTAGATGAAAGGGGGCAAAAGCTGTCTAAACAAGATGTTAGAGTGGAGCAAAGAGTGTCAGTAGCACTGTTAGTGTCCAGAGCTGAGAACTGAGCAGGTGGAGGAAGTGAGGATGAAACCATAGTGGATAGACGAGAGGGAGAGAGAGAGAGAGCGTAGATTACGCCGAAAGGTGATCTGTGGATTAGTATGAGTTGTATCAGGAGTGAGTATGAGGTTAAGAATGACGAGGAAGTGGTCGGAGGTGTGCAATGGAGTCACTAAAGTGTTGTTGTCTGTAGAGCAGTAGCGTGTGTAGATAAGGTCCAAATGATTACCTGATTTGTGAGTAGCCGTGGTAGATACTCGCTTAAGGTTAAAGGAGGTCAGTAGAGAGGTGAAGTCTGCAGCCTGGGGTTTATTAAGGTGGATGTTGAAGTCACCGAGCAGCACCAGAGGAGTGCCATCTTCAGGAAAGTTGGAGAGTAACATATCCAACTCCTCCAAGAAGTTACCCAGTTGACCTGGGGGGCGATAAACAACTACAACATGGATTTTAGCAGGGTGAGTGATAGTGATTGAGTGTGATTCAAATGAGCTGTTGCCAGAGAGAGATGGTATGGGCTCAAATTTCCAATCCTTTGTGATGAGCAAACCAGTACCTCCACCTCTCCCAATTGGACGAGGTGAGTGCGAAAAGGAGAAATTAGTTGAGAGGGCCGCAAATCTGCAAATTAGACAGGAAGAGACCATTTCCTGATCAATAATTCAGTGTCTCTTATATTTATTGTTCCTTTGCCTCGTATTAGTACTGTAGTCCTACTTATGATAAATCAGTTGTAGAATCTCTAATCATACTCAAAGTGAATTGTATGTTTGCTATCATTAGTCTTTTAATTTAATTTGGTCAAATGACCACCCCAAAAAGTGAAAAAAATTTCTGAAAGCTGGTCAGTTTTATATTAGTATCACACATTTTTGGTGTCTGTAGTTTATCTATAAATGTTTAAGAAATGGAATTAAGTTAAATTCAACAACATAAAAAAGAAGCTGAAGTTCAGCTAAATGTTTTATTCTCCCTCACACATTAAGATCTAAGACAGACATCCAAGACAGAGTTTAGGATGTCCTATTCAAATCTGCATTTTCCTCATGGACTCATGCACAAATTGCTAAGCTATGACTCTGATGGTTTTATATGTTTCCTTTTTCCACCTACTATTTTTTTCTGCGTAGTTTTAATGAATATGAGGTGCAATTCCTCTTGTTTCGGGTATATGCTTCTGCAATTACAGTTTAATTTCCCTTCTGAGATCTGTAAAGTGTTTTCCTATGGACTGGCTTTTGTGATTTTCATAGATTTGGGAGTTAGTGTCTGTTTTGTATAATGGTTGCAGTAAGGTTCTTAGCCTGATGTGATTTTTGTAACGTAGTGCTGGGACAAGACAAAAAAATGGCCTCACATTCACCCCTATCTTTATTGTTACTTTTTTTTTTTCTCCTGTTTTATGCTCTTTTAAAAATACTGGAGATGCATTTATTATGATTAATTTGTATTTTAAACAGTAATTGTATCCAAATAACAATACTCATGTGTGTTCTTAACACGAGTTTAATGAATTGCAAAATATAAGTCCTGAGAAATGTAACACAATGAAGTGTTAGTAAATGGCAATTATTATGTAAGACTTAGGTAACTCTACTGGGATCAATACAGCCGTCCGGATCCCTTATGTATACTGTTTAAGGCTGATTTAACAAAGTGCTTGATTCACTTTGCTCACTCACTCCTGTGCCCACTTGTGTATGTGTGTGTTTTCTTTCTTTTTTCTCCATCACAATAGTTTTTTTTTTGTTTATCCACAGCATAGTCCATTCTTTGCTGAGCAGCTGACAGCCTTTCAGGTGTGGCTGACAATGGGCGTGGAGAACAGAAACCCACCGGAGCAGCTGCCTATCGTCCTGCAGGTAACTTACATTTTTGCCTCACAGTGAATACACAAAGTGATCCTCAAAAGTCGTTAAATGCAGGGAATAATTTAAGCATACAGAGATTACGTGATTATTCAGCACTGTTTGCAGTAAGCTTTTTAATAGGTTTTCTATGTAAATATACACAAGATGATCATCTTTGACCGCTGTGCCACTTCTCAAAGCTTTTTCTACTTGTCGTGCTCGAGACCCAGCCTTCTTTTCCATTCATCAGTGCTGCAGTGCTCTGCAGTTACTATTATGCACGTCTCCTGTTTTTAAGGGCAAAACGCATTCTGTTTGATCATCCCTTACCCCTTTCACTCAGAATGTTGTCAAACTGAACAGATAGTGAAACTGGCCAGGTGGCCAGAGGAGAACTGGCACCCCGACTGAGCCTGGTTCCTTCCAAGATTTATTTTTCTCCATTATGCCACCTGATGGAGTTTTGGTTTCTTGCCACTGTCGCCTTTGCTCAGTTGGGGACACTTAATTTTCAGCTACATTTTCAGCATTTTCAGCTATTTTCAGCTTAAATTTCCAATACATTCAACTAAATTACTGATCTGCCTGCATTGTCAGTATATGATCACTGAAATGAGCTGAATAATATCACCGTATAATAATATCACCTGTACAGCCGAATAAAATTCTGTTGCATTATTTTCCTGTTTAACACTGTGTAGCTGCTTTGAAACAATCGGCATTGTAAAAAGTGCTATATAAATAAAGGTGACTTGACTTGACTTGACTGAAGCGCTTCTCCTCATGAGGGCGAATGAAGACTATGGTGCAGTGTTTACAGATTACTTCCGATGACTGACATCACAGATTTTATTGCCATTGCTTGTGTGAACAGCATATTTGTGTATTAACGAGTAAAGTCATTCTAGCAATTTTATGGTAATTTACCAGGATTGCTGTGTAAAAAAGGACTATTAACTGCAGAGACTGCTGCACCACACGTGAATGAGTACAAAATATACAAAAAGAGTTTTTGTGTTCCAGCTACCTGGTGTTGCAGTCACACTGCCTCATTACCCTAAATTCCACTGACACTACCCAGTAGAACTGTATGTCCCATGATTCCTTTTTTTAGGATCTTTTGGACTGACGTAATCTTGTCAGATGTAATGTGCATGATTGAGATTTGAATTGTTTATACAGAACAAACCTCATGACACTCAGGGTTATTGTATACTGCAACACACATCGGCATACTCTGTGTAACCATGCAACTCGACTTGCACATTTAGAATACAAACTGTCATGGTTTAAATATACTGTATCTGGCTATCCCACGCACATAAAATACTTTTAGTATTTGTGTTTCCAAACACTATTTCTTATTAAAACACTCTTTTCTGTTGTTTTTAAGAACACACCTACACCACATATTTTATATAGTATAAAGTCAAACTTCCTACACACCTGCACAGACTTCTAATTTACACGTTTTGAATAATTCCATTGTTGTAAAATATTTGGACCCACTTTATATTAGGTGTCCTTAACTACTATGTACTAACATTTTAATTAATCTTTTGATACATTGCACTTATTGTGTACATACATGTTTTTACATTGTACTTACATTTAAAAAAATACCTGCATGTAATTACATCTGTAATTCATTTCTGTAGTTACATTTGTAATTACACAGTTGACACTTCCCTTACACCTAACCCTACCCTTAAACTTACCCATACCACCACACCTGTCCCTAACCCTACCCGTATCCCACCTCAATATCAGCAAAGGTGTTTTGCAACACAATATGAACACAGTAAGTACATTGTACTTATTTTTTTATGTAAGTACATAGTAGTTAAGGCCACCTAATATAAAGTGGGGCCAAATATTCAAATGTTAAAATATTCAAATATACCACAAAAATCTATTTATGAAAGAGTGTAAATGTGAATTTAAACTTTGTATTGTCTCGTAGGGTGACCAACATAAAAAGTGTTCAAGGCATAGTTCACCCAAAATGACATTTTTTTCCACATTTTATCATAATTTTCCATGTCATTTCAAATCTGTGTGCTAGGGTTGGGCTATGTCCCCTAAATTGGCAGTTGACGATGTTTACAGTAAAACATCGCGATGGACGATGATATCATCTTTTTATTTATTTTTTTTTTTTTTTTTTTATAAAAAAATATAATTTACTATATCTGTTTTTTACTATCTCTTTACATGAATACTATTTTCTATTTCGTTATTTTGCTAACCCAAATAAGGACTCACCCGCGCTAGGTTGCACGTGAGGGGAAACAAAGTAAAGAGTTGTGCACTTTTTATTTTAATATACCTCCTTACATAAATACTATTTTCTATTTAAAACTATAATTTCGTTATTATCCCCGTGTGTTGTATGTGAATGCTGTTTTACGTGAATATATTACCACAGGACAGAAGCACAAAGAATAGTTTTCAAAGGAAATAAATTTGCAGTTACATCTCAGCCATGAAAACATATGGATTCATGCTGAATGAGAGAGGGAGGCAGAGCCCAATTAAAGATTTGCCAGCTTTTCAAATATGTTTGTACCCGATTTTCCGATTTCCGTGAACTTTAACAATAGGCATAACCAAAAGGCTAACAGTTAGTCCATTTTATCCCACTGGACATCACGTTTCTTTTCATAAATCTTCACTCGCATCACACTCATTTTCGTTTATAAACGTTTCTTCCTTTCGTTTGCTTATAATTAAGTCTATCACAGCCAATTTTAATTTTGTTTTCTCTGGCATTGCATAATCAAACATAGCCTAAATGTCTTGACCCTGTGGAAGATAAAATTCGCTCTTCAGACGTTTTACAACACGTGTTGCTTTGCAACATTAGGAGAAAACATTAAGACAAAGATATTCGAGAAGGAGTCTCCAGCTCGTGTCCCACATTCATCTCAAAGCATGACGCATCTTTGCGGAAATAAAACTTTTTTTTTAAACTAATATTTAATTGTCTTAATCTTTATGTTACCATTATTAACTGATAATCGTTTAAATGTTTTACAGGCTGTAGTGTGTTGTTTCACTGACGGAAGTGCTAAAATAAACATGCATGCTTATGAAATGGATTATTTAAAAATGTAGGATATATACCTGGCATAGACCACAGTGTTTAAAATAGCATAAATGCTTTAGTTATACTCTCAGTTTAATTTACAGAGCAATCCCTGCAAAGTTTTTAGTTTAACTATAGAAGAGGATTAGTGTGTGTCGCACTCGCAACGGGGGGCGTTGCATCACGATGGTGGCGCTCCATCGTGATGTTGGTTAGCCATCACGATGGACGATGATATCGTCCATCGGCACAACCCTACTGTGTGCATTTTTTTTCTTCCATGGAAGACAATAGAAGATATTTTGGCCTCTTTTATGTGTAACTTATTCTCCTCTATTATCCTTGTTACCCTTTAAGTTGCTTTGCATAAAAGCATCAGCTAAATGCATAAATGTAATGTAATTGTGACAAATGTGTTCAAATACTCCAAAATCTTGCTAGAGCAGGGACAGTTTGATTCCCATGGAATGCATAAAACTGATAAAATATAAACTATAATGTAAATTCTTCCTGATCACATTTATTGTTTCCTGCTGACAACCTTTTTAAATAAAAGTTGAGTAAAATGGAGATGTTGTCATTTCTTTGTGCTTCTGTACATTACTTTAAGAAGTCTTGACTCTTCACAGATGGGCTCAGATTTTCACACTTATATTGAACTTGCTTTTACACACACACAAACCGTGTAAGTGCTGACTAATCTTCCATTTGGCTAGAGTCAGAAAAACAGACCTCCCTCATATTCTTCTCACTTCGTTCTATTTTTTCATCTCTCCCCTTCCTTTCTTTCTTCCTTCCGTCCATAGGCCTCAGGGTATTAAGGAACGCCCTGTTATAGCCAAGGTGCATGCTGATAATTTTCACAGTCCATGATTTGACGTGACCCTGTAATCTATTAATACCTTGATGGCAGGGTGGCGTATTGTTTTGGCAGGAGATTGCAGGCTTTTTGGAGTTTTTGTGTGGGCATTGAGGTGGGCAGTCCTTCTGTTGCGTTCCTTACACAGCATGCTCTGTCTCTGGGCAGGCCTGTATCCGGACCCCCTCACCATTCTAAGAGTGTGCGCCACAATATCTTGATGCTTTAAATACACACGTATATAGGGTTTTAAAATGCTGGCATAGGAATGTGCAAACTGGAACTGTTATCTAAAACTAAAATGTATGCTTCTCATGATCTCAGATCTTTTGATCTACTAAAGGCGTATGCTTAAATACTTACAATTACTTTTGAAAACAAAAATACATTTTTCTACCCTATAAATTTTTTTTTATTTTTTTTTACTAACATTAAACTAACATTTTTAATGTGGTCACATGATGCTATTTTAAAACTTCATTATTTAGTTTATTGGGTCTAATATTATGGGTTAATAGGCTTTATTGTTCACACACTGTATTTTATTGCAGTATTCCCAGTCAGTCTGAATGCTCTAACTGAGATCCGGTTTCTACAAAGTCTTCCAAAAAGTGCTCTGATTGCCCAGCTTGACCTATTGAGTTGTGTTTGACCAAACACCTCAAGCATGTGTCAGAAATGTAACGCCCTTCCCATAATCACAAGCTTCAATTCAAAATGAAGAGATGCATTTGACTGTTCGTGCTTGCGGTTGCCAGATTTAAGTTTTATAAATCCCCCAATTAGAGCTTTTCTGTTAAAAGAACACATTATATACTTAAACATGCAATATGGCAACCATGTGCACTTGAGCTCTCTCTCGTGCGTGCAGATGATCTGAAAACACCAATAAACAAGCAAGCTGCATTTCAACGATCTCCATTTGTGATTTTCTGCTTAAAGTGTCATTCAGTCGGTCTGTGCCACTTGTGCTGTTTGCGATTGTGTTAGCTGAATAGCTGCACTTGTGTGAGCTACTGAAATTAACCAATCAGAGCAGAGCTCAACATTATTATTCATGATCCTTCCAAATGAAGCAAAAACGGACCATTTCATTCTATGGACAATTTCTAGGGTTGTAAATGGACCTGTAAAACCTTATCTTGACCATTTTTGCCCTTAAATAAGCCACATACCCTCTATGTAGATGTCAGCGAACAATTTAAAATATTGTTTCAACTCATTCTAGAGCACCTTTAATATAACTCTGATTCTATTCCTCTGAAAGAAGAATGTCATATACACCTAGGATGCACCTTTTCATTGTTGGGTAAACTATCCCTTTAATAAAATTTTAAAATGGTCATTAATATTGTTAAAAAGATGCTTTAAAAAATAAATAAAGAATACCGCAAGTTGAAAACAGACACACCTAGTAAGTAGCTTGTTCCCTGTTAATGAAATTTTTTTGAAACTTTCTTGTGAAAATCCTGGTGCATGACATCATATCCAGATTAAGCATATTCATAATTTTGCATGCCTGAAACTTATTTTGACCACCCCTTTTATCACCAACACAGACACTAATGGAAGTGTTAACGAATTAACAGCCTGTCCACTGATGTCCACACACAGGTGGGCAGTGATTAGGTTGTGCCACAGGGAGTGTGTTGTTAGCCTAAGCACCTGGTCAAATGATGATATTAGTTATTTCCATTGTGTATGGGAATATATGTCTTCCTGTTTTTGTGTATGCGTGGGTGTGAGACCACCCATTTGGTGATTCCTGTTGGTGTGGGGTATATCTGTTACCCTGCTGTAGAGTTAAAGACTGACACGCATAACCCTGTCACCCACTCCTCACTGACACCACTAGCTGTGGAACAGAGCAGAGCATCAGATTCATTTTCTCCTATCTGGTTTCTCTTAGGTCCTCTTGAGTCAGGTACACAGACTGAGAGCACTAGATTTGCTGGGGCGATTTCTGGACCTGGGCCCTTGGGCCGTCAGCTTGGTAAGACAGCAGACAACACACCTCTAACATTTATTTTTATCTTTCTTTTACTTCAAAGTTTACATAATCTAAACTACTGCTTAATTAACTGCATTTAAGTAACCTTTAGATACATATGTCTGTCAATTTACATACACCTTATGCCGAGATGGGCAACTTTGGTCTTGGAGGTCCACTTTCCTGCGGAGTTAAGCTCCAACCCTAATCAAACACACCTTGAACAAGCTAATCAATGTCTTTAGGATTTCTAGAAAGCTACAGCCAGTTGGGTTTTTATCAGGGGTGGAGCTCAACTCTGCAGGATAGTGGCCATCCAGGACTGAAGCCACCCATCCCTGCAATTAGTCCCTGCATACAATGATATTTTGAATTCAAGAGACCTGTGAAAGAAAGAAATCTAAATAAATCAATTTCATACGTTTTTCAAAGAAAACGTTTGGTTGCCTTGAATCACCATCATCCTCTAATCTTTATCTCTGTCTTTGTCTTTTTGCTCTCTGCAGGCTCTTTCAGTGGGGATTTTTCCGTACGTGTTGAAACTGTTGCAGAGTTCAGCAAGAGAGCTCAGACCTCTTCTGGTCTTCATCTGGGCAAAGATCTTAGCTGTAGATAGTGTATGTAAACCTCTTCATCCCTGGCATTTCAGCCTTTGCTTTAACCAGAATTCCACATACTATAATTCTCTGAACATTTAAACAATTAACATTTAGATACTAATGACCAGCTAAAAACCTTTTATTGAAGCTTTCAAACGTGATACTCCAATCTGATTATTATTATTATTATTATTATTATTATTATTATTATTATTATTATTATTATTATTATTATTATTATTATTATTATTATTATTTTGAATTGGTCATTTTCATTTTAATTAAAAATAAATAATAATATACTTATGGGTTATTGAAAATGAAAGCTCTGACAGTTACCAACCGTTGAATTGTTGAAAAGATTAAAACAAAAAATAAAACTTTATATTACATTTTGATATATGCAAAATCTGCATATGTAATCAAAGGGTGTAATTTGCATATATGGAAAGTTTAAATATGTAAAGTCATAATAATGTTCTTGTGTATTTTAATATGACAAAATTTGTTTAAGAAAAGGAAAAATGTAAATTTATAAGCTAAAGCATTGTAGGACAAAGAACTGAATGTTTAAATGTTTCCACAGCAAATCGATTTCTATTTTTGACTGTATTCTATAATGCTATTTCATGATAGTGTTCTCTGTTTATTGGCTTGTACAGTGTTATTGATATTTATTGATTTATAGATTGATCAATCAAGGTGTTTTATATGCATTACTGATTGATCAGTATGATTTAGAGATCAGACTCTCACCCTTAGATGCTCAGACGAGTCCCAGTTTAACTCCTGTCACCTCAGCTTTAAGCAGTGTTCACCAAAAGAAAGTCAAAACATTTATAGAAACAGATAAAAATGCTCTTCTTTAAGATCTCAGAAGTGTGTCCCATTTGTACATTTGAAAATATTTGTACAACAAAATCAGAAACATTCACATTTGTGCCTTATTCCTATGTGGAAAAACTAATCTAACATCCAAATAAATCCCACTTTACTTTCATAATGTGTCACTTGGATGGTGAAATTGATTGGATAGCAAAAAAGTGAGCTTCACATAAAAAAATACAGCCAAACCAAATACAAGTTTGCTTAAACAATATCTAAGTAGCTATTTGGCTGTTGGTTAACAGTTAGTCCGCAGAAAGTAATTTCAGGGGAAGAATAAGTAACTTCTGCTCCAACTTTTTTAGAACTCCATGCAGTAATGAATTGATCACTTGAAAGAAAATATTTATTTTTTTGCTTTTACTGATTTATAAATGCTACATTGATTTTTCCTACTTCTAAATACTAAAACAAAACAAAAAAGTATCTTCAAAATAGATCCTATTTTCTTTTAAATGCACATTCCTGGTGTTGTGACAGATTAATCTGTGTTATCTAAATTATTTTAATATAACTTTGTTTATAACATTTCAAATGTATTTTTGTATGTTGGAGTGTGGCACTGGAAGGGCAATGGAAGTGAAAGTGGTTTGCCATCTGTCTCTGACAGCAGTGGTTAAGACACCTGCAGAGAGAGATGATCATTCATGCACATCCCTTACTGAGACTGCAGCAAAACACACTCCAATGCTGCTAATCAGGCTACTTATAAAAACAAACAAACATTTTACTCCTAAATTGAAAAAAAAAAAACATAAGGAAATCTGGAGGGAACCAGTGGCAAATCATTCTTCTGGGTTTTGACATCATCCCTGCACCCCTCTATAGTGTAACTTTTACACTGTTTATGTAAAAGTTTTTACATCGACTTTTTATCAATTTATTGTGTCCTTGCTGAATAATTTCTTTAGAAAATCTTACTGACCCCAAACTTTTACTGTTCAGATATATACAGAACTATTTAAATTGTATAGAATGATCAGTATGTGTCCTCATTCTGTTCGCTGTAGCACATGGCACTTA
Organism: Gobiocypris rarus; assembly: GCA_023029165.1. Lineage (NCBI taxonomy): Eukaryota > Metazoa > Chordata > Actinopteri > Cypriniformes > Gobionidae > Gobiocypris > Gobiocypris rarus. The sequence goes on from CM040921.1 coordinate 17,893,916, forward strand.
AAAAACTCACCAGATGAAATGGAGAGCACAAGCGGTTGATAGTAAAACTTGCCCTTTCCGCCTTGCCCACACTGTCCTCCAACACAGATTCTGTTTGAGATGGGACATTTATCTTTTCTCTCTCTTTCCTGGTCATTCCAAAGTCTGTTATTGCGTTATTGTTATATCAGTGAAGTGTCTCACATGCTGCAGTTCATTTTTCTTCAGGGCAGCATGTAAGTGCTTTATTCAGAGTAAACTCAGGTGTAAGAAGTTTGTATCAGGCAGCAAAATTGGTAGAAACAGTTGTCAGCAGTCAATATGGTGTTTGTTTCGTTTTTGTCACTCCTTCAATTCCTTCTCTTTACACTCGCCTACTCTCCCTCCTGCTTTTCTCACCCTCTTTCTTTTTTTCTGTAGTCATGCCAAGCTGATCTGGTAAAAGACAATGGACACAAGTACTTCCTGTCTGTGCTGGCTGACCCGTACATGCCCGTAAGTATCATACAGATGGTACTGAATAATTTTCCACTTTGTTCAAAACAAAATCTGTCTTGTTTACTTAATCTGCTGTGCCAAATTTGCAGAGTTCAAACTATGCTTTGTTTTTGTTTTGAATTTGGATAACTTTTGACCAATGAAATCACAGACAGGCAGTGAAAAGAACACAGTTAATTAAATGTCTTGATTTTTTTATCCAGGCTGAGCATCGCACTATGGCTGTCTTTATCCTTGCTGTCATCGTCAACAACTACAACACAGGACAGGTATTACACAGATGGATGAGTGAATCAGAGCATATTTGTCTGTATGTCTGTCTATCTATCTAATCTATCTATCATGTTATATAAACATTTTAATTTCTCACTTTTTTAATCTTACCATAAATGTTTGAATGGTATTAGTTTCCTCAAAAATGTTAAGCAGCAAATAAACAATGATAATAATAATCAGAAGTGTTACCTGAGCAGAAAATCCGGATATTAAAATGATTTCTGAAGGATCATGTGACACTGAAAACTGGAGAAAACTGGACCCACTTTATATTAGGTGGCCTAAACCACTATGTACTATAATTTTAATTAATCATTTGATACAATGCACTTATTGTGTACATACATGTTTTTACATTTATAATTACGTGGTTGACACTTCCCTTACACCTAACCCTACCCTTAAACTTACCCATACCACCACACCTGCCCCTAACTTTACCTACCTTGATATCAGCAAAGTGGGACCACTGTTTTTACTGTATTCTTAATTAAATAAATGCAGCCTTGCTAATTGTTAGATAATTTTTTTGTTTAGTTTTTTTGTTTACATATAATCAGAATTATTCAGTACAATATATATGTATGTTTATATATATATATATAAAAAAAAATATATATATATATATATATATATATATATATATATATATATATATATATATAATATTTTTTTTTTTTTACAATAATAATACAATAATATTTTTTTTCTTCTGGTGATTCCTCTCTGTCCATCAGGAGGCATGTCTGCAGGGTAATCTGATTGCGATCTGTCTGGAGCAGCTCAATGACCCTCATCCTCTCCTGAGGCAGTGGGTGGCAATCTGTCTGGGTAGGATCTGGCAGAACTTTGATTCTGCACGCTGGTGTGGAGTTCGAGATAGTGCCCATGAGAAGCTCTACAGTCTTCTGTCTGATCCCATACCAGAGGTTCTAAAAGTTGACCAGTCTAATATTTCTACTATTAGAACTATTATTTTTGATTCATTAATGTTTTCTGTTGTCTCATTGGCAGGTGCGGTGTGCAGCTGTGTTTGCGTTGGGTACGTTTGTGGGTAATTCTGCTGAGAGAACAGATCATTCTACCACCATTGATCATAATGTTGCTATGATGCTAGCACAACTCATTAATGATGGCAGTCCCATCGTGAGGAAGGCAAGTTTATTGGAATTTCATTATGGGCATTTTTCATCAGCGTCAGCTTTATCATTTTTATAAGTCTGTTCTAATGCTAAGAACTGTGAATTTTAAAACTGAGGCTTATTATGAATCATGAATATCTCAGAGTTGTTGACAGTAATGCATTCTTCTTCCATTAGTTTGTCAAGTCAAGTGCTGTCAAGTCATTTCAACATTTCTTGCCATTGTCATTTATTGTCAACCATGTGTTTACAATACATGAAGGAACAAAATTGTATTTCTCTTACAGATCCTAGTGCAAATTTAACATAAAACTCTTGGATTTTGAGACTGTAACCAAAGTATACATAGGACACTGCAGAACATAGTACAGTATACATAGTATACAATAATACACACATACTGTGACATTAATGCTGGACAGGCTATGAGACTATCTTTATTGTACAAAGCGCAATATAAATAACGGTGATGTGACTTGACAATACTGATAGTATCAGACACAATACAGACACTGTACATATAGGACATTGTGGGACTTTAAAGCTGGGACATTGTGTAAACTTTAAAGCTGTGAAAGTAAATGTAAGTAAAACAATTGAAGGGTTACTTCAGCGATTAGCATTAAGCTTTGTATCAGTAGAAACCCGGGAGTATATTTGAATTATCGTACTTTCCCTTCTCATATCCCCCTGAGACGAGAGAATTATGTTTTTTATTTCTGGAAAAATTCTTCCTATGACGCAAATATCGTCATTTTTTGGCTAGAGGCTAAAGACTATAGCCAGCAGTGGGTGCTCTTTATGCATGTTTTCAACATCGCACTCACAGCACTCGGCTCGGGGAGCTGCGGAGATTTCATGTAAACTTCCTATGAAAGTTAAGCTTCCAAAGACATGAACTGAAAATGCACCAGACTGATCACGTGCTGTGAATGTATGAGGCTGCTAATCTATGGAAGTAAAATAATGCCAAATGTTTTTGAAATAAAAAAGCCTGTTGAATTGCACTACTTGAAAAAAATATGCATTGCATTAACCATGATTGCATTTTAATGCATTGTATTTTTAGGGCTTGCATTTATATGGGCTGAAATTCAACATGGTTGTATATTTAAGCTGTGAATATTTCAATTCAAAACATTTCAAACACATTTTCATTAATAAAAATTCAATAATCCATATTCTCCTTTCATATTTCACTTCCAAAATATTCAAACTGTTTAAAAATACAACCTATAATATTCAACAGGCGGTCTGTTTTATTTCGCTTAACAAATTCGCTCCACAATTCAGTGGTTCAAATTCGACGGCAAATTCGATGGCAAATTCGACATTGATTCAGGGACTGGAGGAAAAGCAATAGACTACCGATGCATTATATCTATCTGCTGTTAGTCGCCCTCACCAGTAGGTGGTGCAAGCGCAACGCGTATTGACAACATCAAAGCAACAGACAGAGGCGAGAAACTTTCATAAAACATCATTTGCTGAAATGGACCGGCGGAATACGAGTTATTATGAGTGTATATATAGTATATAACTTACATGTTGAAAAGGCTGATTAAGACACAAATCATCAGACGAGCGTTTACTCAAGTGTCTTATGATACGACTTTTTACAGCGTTCAAAAGGAAGGTGATTTTTCTGATTAATCCAGAATTCCCTCGCCTTTAGCATTGATATTGGCCTAAATACTTTGCAGTCACGTCACTAACATGGATACCTGGCGGGCAAAAGGCAAACACCGAGAGAATGAAGTACTTGCCAGCCAGTACTAGTGACATCACGTGCAAAGTATGAATTAATAGGATCTTGCCAGGACGTCGCCAGTATTAATATACAAAAGTTGGTGTTTTGAGGTGTAAACGATCGTCGCCTGCATGCCAGATAGTTGTGCGATTGGATGCACAATAACCACATTTTGTCAGCGTTTGTTGCGCGCCAGGTATCCATGTTAGTGGCGTGACTGCAAAGTATTTAGGCCTATGTCAATGCTAAAGGCGAGGAATTCTGGATTAATCAGAAAAATCACCTTCCTTTTGAACGCTGTAAAAGTCGTATCATAAGACACTTGAGTAAACGCCGTCTGATGATTTGTGTCTTAATCAGCCTTTTCAACATGTAAGTTATATACTATATATACACTCATAATAACTCGTACTCACCGCTCGGTCCATTTCAGCAAATTATGTTTTATGAAAGTTTCGTCTCTGTCTGTTGCTTTGATGTTTTCAACACGCGCGCTTGCACCACCTACTGGTGAGGGCGACTAACAGCAGATAGATAAAATGCATCGGTAGTCTATTGCTTTTCCTCCAGTCCCTGATTCAATGTCGAATTTGCAATTTGCCGTCAATTTGAACCACTGAATTGTGGAGCGAATTTGTAAGCGAAAATAAAACAGACCGAAAATTGTCTGTTGAATATTATAGGTTGTATTTTTAAACAGTTTGAATATTTTGGAAGTGAAATATGAAAGGAGAATATGGATTATTGAATTTGTATTAATGAAAATGTGTTTGAAATGTTTTGAATTGAAATATTCACAGCTTAAATATACAACCATGTTGAATTTCAGCCCATATAAATGCAAGCCCTAAAAATACAATGCATTAAAATGCAATCATGGTTAATGCAATGCATATTTTTTCAAGTAGTGCAATTCAACAGGCTTTTTTATTTCAAAAACATTTGGCATTATTTTACTTCCATACTGCTAATCCCGCGATTACCTCAGCTCATGTAATGAATGTAATCTGACTCCTGCTGCGTTTGTGCCATGACGGCAGTGACACTCAATCGGCTCACTCACATTATATTGAACAGACACATTCAGTTTTTAATTGTAGTGTCTCTAAACTGATTTTATAAAAATGAACGCGGTGGGCAAGTGATCCAGTATACCAGTAGCCATGCTTCGAGTAGGGCAGCGAAGCAGTGCATTCTGTGAATTGTTGTCTTTCATCCCTATGAGACAAAAATACATTTACTGTGTTTTCTCAGTCTAGAAGGCACCAAATTCAAAAATAATTTCACATTTCTACTACATTAATGACCCAGTTTAAATACAGATTCATCTTCCCAGCGCTGAAGTACCCCTTTAAGTAAATCAAAATCAAATCATCTTTATTTATACAGTGCTTTTAACAAGTCCAGTTGTTTCAAAGCAGCTTCACAGTGTTAACAGGAAAATAATGCAACATAATTTGTACAGATGCTCTGGTGAGAACGGTGATGTTATCCAGCTAATTTCAATTATCATATAGTGTCAATGCGGGCAGATTGTTAACATAGTGGAAATTTGGTGGCAAGGAATCAAAACTCCTTCAGAGTCAGAATAGAGAAAAAAGTAGGCTCAGTCGGGGTGCCAGTTCTCCTCTGGCCGACGAACAAACAGTGTATGATTATAATTCTGGTAACATTACAGTTCAGAAGTCATATTAGAGAAATAGATATTCGTAAGATTATTCGATAGATTGGAGTCGTCGTGCTGGAGAGGTTTATTAAGGATGTCGTGTCGATGCGGCATTTACAGGGCAGAGTTTAATTGACACGCTCTCTGCAGACATTTCTGCGATGCATTGGTCATGTCCAGGTGCAGGTCCACCATCTGATCTGTATACAGCCCAGTTCCGGCTGACTGCAGTAAACCTCGGGATAAGCAGAAAGAATAACATTAGGGTAGATTTCATTCTTCTTATGATGTAACGAGTACATCGGGTGTTATGGGAAGTGTTCCTGGTTCCGGCAGAGCTAGATAATGCAGCCTAACAATCATTTACTGATTTGAATAATAGAAATTGATAATGTTCTATGTGTATGCCATAGTAAAGAGATGCGTTTTTAGTCTAGATTTAAACTGACAGAGTGTGTCTGCTTCCCGAACAATGCTAGGAAGACTGTTCCAGAGTTTAGGTGCTAAAGGAAGAAAAGGATTGACCGCCTGCAGTTGATTTTGATATTCTAGGCATTAACAACTGGCCACAATAGATGTGATGGAGTATGATGCGTTAAGAGTTCGCTCAAGTACTGGGGAGCTAAACCATTTAGTGCTTTGTAAGTAATAAGCAAGATTTTATCATGTATATGATGTTTAATAGGGAGCCAGTGCAGTGTTGACAGAACTGGGCTAATGTGAATGTGATTGTAATGCATTGTTTTAATTGAATAAACTTACTAATTTTCTTTATTGTGTGTTAAATATCTTGATTTGAATTAAGTAATGTTTTGGTTCTTGAAACAGGTCAATTTAATTCTCCTTTCTCAAATATTTTGAATTTCACAAATATATACACTGCAAAAAATGCTCTTCTTACTTAGTAATATTTTCTTGTTTCCAGTCCAAATATCTACAAATTCTTAAATTAAGATTAATTAACTAGATAAGTAAAATGACATACTAAGTAAGAAGAGCATTTTTTGCAGTGTATTAAGTATATTTTAAATAAAAAATTGGTTATTCAAATACTAAATTATTTTAGTAAAAAAAAAAAAAACTTAAATAAAACTGTAAATTTCAGACAAAATTAACTGTTGGATTTTTAGTCAATTATTTTTATATGTTCAACTCAAACCATCAACAAGTAAATTATATTTAGAGATTTTATTAAGTTAATGGATGGTGTTAATTATTTCTGTGATATTTACTAAGTCACTTAATTATTTTTCAGAGTGTAAGCTTACAACGGTTGTGTTATCTGCAAACTTGATAATGTAATTACATCTGTTCTTGGCATCACAATCCAGAATGAGCTAAATGAACAGAAGTTGACCAAGCACACAGACCAGGGGGATGCTGATGCTTAGCATGATTGTGCTGAAGGTTTTGTAGGCAATCCAAACTGTCTGTAGTCTCTGTTATATTGTCTAGGACCTGTTTACACAAAAAAGGTATTTAGGGCCAGCTTTTCAATCTGCTTTTGAGGAATTGTGTTTCAGTGTTGAGCTGAAATAGATGAACAGCATTAGCAATACAGCAAATCAGTCCTTGCTCCCTTTATTTTGTGTATGCCATAGGCAGGAATTAATTAAATGAGGGATATTGTGACGTTTATGTTCCTGGAAGAAAACTAAATCGAGGCATTTGAGGGAGTTCAGAAACAGTGCTTAATGATATAGAGAATAACTCCCTTTGGAGTGGACTTTGTGCTTTGCAACTTTGCAAACCTTTTTTCATGCTCAAACAGCAACATTACATACTAAAAAAAGTTAAACATAAAAAGAAGCATAATAGGAACCATTAAATGTGTATCTTGAAAGTCCTCTTAAAGATGTGTGCCACAGCACAATAGTGATTAGGAGAGTATGTTGTATAATGGTCATCACCTTAAAGGGGTCATGAATTGCATTTTTTTTTCTTTTGTTTCCTGAGGTGCACTTATGTTAGTGTGATTTTTACACCAAAAGCCCTCTAATTTGAATGCTCTGTTTAAAGGGGCGTGTTTGCTGTGAGACTTCAGTTTCATTGCTTTGATTGCTTTCTTTATATAATTTAATCACAATTTAAATAACAGATTATTTTCATGTTACTAAGAGAAACTGTGTGAAGTTAACAGTTCAGTCACTGGTTTGATTTACTGACACATAGACAGCAATAAACGATTTTGAGGCAAAGTGTCTCAAAGCGTTTATTAAAATGATCAAAACGTTATTAAATTAAACAAAAATTCTGACTGTACATGAATCATTACATATCAGAAATCATTGATCACAGATCAGGCATTAGAATTAAGTTACACAGTTTACATGTTGTGACATTACTGTTGGGTCCATATCTTACAGTAAAAGTCTGTTTGCAAAGCCTGCAACAAAATTGTGACTGATTTACCAAAGAATCCACAGTGAAATGTGCCAAACAACCAAGTAATGCTCTTCTGAGACATTTACGTTGTTGAAAAAAATAAGGATTAGGATAAATAAACCAGTATTAGGTTCCTTTGGAAGGTGATGTTATTTTTAGATCCTGTATCCAGAGGTGGAATGTAACTAGTTATAAATACTTTAGTTACAGTACTTGAGTAATTTTTTTTCTTCTTCTTTCTTGAGTATAATTCAATTGTGGTACTTTTACTCTTACTTGAGTTGAATAAAAATGAAGTATTCAACTTTGCTACATTTATTTTTCACCAGAGCACTGAGCAGTTGAAGTAAATATAAAAAATAGTGACCTGTAGTGACCCTTTTTGACATGCTGTGACGTTTACTTAACTGGCCCATGTTGATCTATATTGACTCTTGATTATCTGTATTGGCTCATGCTGACCTATAGTGACTTTTTTATGATGACCTGTTTACTTTCAGTAACATTTGTTTACCTGTATTTTGTCATGTTTAGGAGCTGGTCGTTGCTCTTAGTCACCTAGTGGTGCAGTATGAGAGTAATTTCTGTACTGTGGCTCTGCAGTTCATGGAGGAAGAGAAAAATTATGCTGTACCTTCACCTGCCAATTCCACAGGTAATTATTTATAAACTAGATAGACAATAAAATGTGATTTATAGAATACAAATTTCAGAACGGAATACTTACACATGGCTTAATGTATACTGCTCGATATACTAAATATATGCCACATTTTAAATTAAGAGATACTACATTGTTACATTATGATGATGTTTAGGTCAGAGTGTAGATATTATAATCTGTGGTTAATATTGTTACTTGTTCATTCAAGTGTGCATTTTTCCAACTATAATTTGTTTGGGCAGATATTCCATGTATACAGACAATTGACATATTATGCACGTAAAGGGATAGTTCACCCAAAAATAAAAATTATGTCATTAATTACTCACCCTCATGTCGTTCCAAACCTGTAAGGTCTTTGACCTTAATTTCGTAACGCAAATTAAGATATTTTTGAGGAAATCCGAGAGCTCTCAGGCTCCTCCACAAACAGCTATTTAATTAACACTTTCAAGGTCCAGAAAGGTAGTAAAAACATTGTTAAAATAGTTCATGTGACTACAGTGGTTCAACCTTAATTTTATGAAGCAACAAGAATACTTTTTGTGCGCAAAAACAAACAAAAATAATGACTTTATTCCACAGTTTCATTCTAGCCTGTGCCAGTCTCCTACGCAGTTTCTGCTCTCGAGATCTACTGCAGCCAACGCTGTTCGCATGAGCACTTCGACGCATGCACGGGAGCTGCACTATTTACAACATAAACAGCGTAGGATACTGGCACAGGCTACAACGAAATCATTGAATAAATTTATTATTTTTGTTTGTTTTTGGACTATTTAACAATATTTTGAATACTTTTCTGGACCTTGGAAGTGCTAATTAAATAGCTGTCTATGGAGGGGTTTGCGAGTTCTTGAATTTCATCAAAAATATCTTAATTTGTGCTCCGAAGATGAACAAAGGTCCTACGGGTTTAGAATGACATGAGGGTGAGTAATTAATGTCAGAATTTTCATTTTTGGGTGGACTATCCCTTTAAGTAATTTATAATTAGTAGTTAGTAATATGCTGTTCCAAACATAGTCTTGGTTATTGTTTATCCGTTATGTCTAGCTGCAGCTGACCTTTGACTTTTTGTTTTGTTTATTTAGAGACTGGAAACGTTACCCCGGGTAGGGACAGTCCCGCTATCCCTCGTTTACGATCAGTAAACTCCTACACAAACCTCAGAGCTGCCACCACCTCTCGAACCCTAAATAAGAGCCTTCAGAATCTTAACCTCAACGAGGAGGGTGAGTCAAACTCTATATAAAGAGTTGCATGATCCTTCAGAAATCATTCTAATATGCTGATTTGCTGCTCAAGAAACATTTATTATTATTATCAATTTTGAAAACAGTTGTGTACAATATTGTACAACAGTTGTGTACAGGATTATTTAATTAATAGAAAGTTCAAAAGAACAGCATTTATCTGAATTATATAGCTTTTGTTCTCAAAATTCAGCTTTACATCACAGGAATAAATGACATTTTAAAATAGAAAATGGTTATTTTAAAATTTTACAATTACTTTAAATATAACTTTCAACACAAGGACTTACTTTAGGACATTTTACTTAAATTAGTTAGCTTAGCAATGGTATTGAAATTGGTATCAAGAATTGTGAAATTGCTCTATTAAAAATTTTAACACACTTATTTCCAACAAAAAATAACTATATTGTGATATACACTCGCCTAAAGGATTATTAGGAACACCATACTAATACTGTGTTTGACCCCCTTTTGCCTTCAGAACTGCCTTAATTCTACGTGGCATTGATTCAACAAGGTGCTGAAAGCATTCTTTAGAAATGTTGGCCCATATTGATAGGATAGCATCTTGCAGTTGATGGAGATTTGTGGGATGCACATGCAGGGCACGAAGCTCCCGTTCCACCACATCCCAAAGATGCTCTATTGGGTTGAGATCTGGTGACTTTGGGGGCCATTTTAGTACAGTGAACTCATTGTCATGTTCAAGAAACCAATTTAAAATGATTCGAGCTTTGTGACATGGTGCATTATCCTGCTGGAAGTAGCCATCAGAAGATGGGGTACATGGTGGTCATAAAGGGATGGACATGGTCAGAAACAATGCTCAGGTAGGCCATGGCATTTAAACAATGCCTAATTGTCACTAAGGGGCCTAAAGTGTGGCAAGAAAACATCCACCACACCATTACACCACCACCACCAGCCTCCATAGTGGTAACAAGGCATGATGGATCCATGTTCTCATTCTATTTACGCCAAATTCTGACTCTGACTCTACCATCTGAATGTCTCAACAGAAATTGAGACTCATCAGACCAGGCAACATTTTTCCAGTCTTCAACTGTCTAATTTCGGTGAACTTGTGCAAATTGTAGCCTCTTTTTCCTATTTGTAGACGAGATGAGTGGTACCCGTCCCACGAGATGAGGGGTCTTCTGCTGTTGTAGCCCATCCGCCTCAAGGTTGTGCGTGTTGTGGCTTCACAAATGCTTTGCTGCATACGTCGGTTGTAACGAGTGGTTATTTCTGTCACAGTTGCTCTTCTATCAGATTGAATCAGTTGGCCCATTCTCCTCTGACCTCTAGCATCAACAAGTCATTTTCGCCCACAGGACGCATACTGGATGTTTTTCCCTTTTCACACCATTCTTTGTGACAACCTAGAAATGGTTGTGTGTGAAAATCCCAGGAACTGAGCAGATTGAGAAATACTCAGACACCTTTCCTTCCCATTCTGACATTCAGTTTGGAGTTCAGGAGATTGTCTTGACCAGGACCACACCCCTAAATGCATTCAAGCAACTGTCACGTGATTGGTTGATTAGATAATTGCATTAATGAGAAATTGAACAGGTGTTCCTAATAATCCTTTAGGTGAGTGTATATTGTTATTTCAAAATAAAGTTACTCGTATTGTCATATAATATTACGGTCATATCGCCCATCCAAATTCCCAACAATGCTTATATTTTTATATGTGTTCTAGGTGGTCCAGCTGCTTTTTCTCCAGGGAACCTGAGCACCAGTAGCAGTGCCAGCAGTACTCTGGGCAGCCCTGATAATGATGAATATCTTCTCTCCTTTGAAACCATCGACAAGATGAGGAGAGTCAGCTCATACTCTTCCTTAAATTCTCTTATTGGTGAGATTCCCTGTTTCAGCAGCAACCATAGACTAGACCTTTGTCAGATTTCTTTTAAAATGGCTCTCTGAGTAGACCAAATGCCTCTTTAATTGACACCTCATGAGTAGACCAAATGCCATAAGACACAGAGAAGTGGGTTTTAATCTACAAAAAAGAAAGCACTTTTGACCTCTTGAGAGTCTTCAGTGTTCTGACTCTTGGCTTCTATTGTACTCTGAAGAAAAGACAGTATAATTGTAACACAGGAAATGCAGCTTTTATTAAAATAAACAATAATCCCCTAACAAGTAGAAGAACCAGGAAACACATCGAGAAAAGACAAACACAGACCAAGAACAAGGGAAACACAAGGGTTTAAATATGCATTGATTGGTTCTGGTCTGTGCACCTGCACAGACAAATGGCTTTTTTAGCCCACCGATATCTCACTGACTCCGAAGATAAGAAAGAAGCCTTCTGCTCGCCATCAAGCAGCGGATTAACGGTGCTTCGAAGGCTGTGGCTGATTCAGCACTTCTCCCCTGCAGTCATCCAGCGACTACTCAAAGAGCAAATTTCACATCTAAAAGAGCGAATTCAAGCGCCACTTGTTTCAAATTGTTGCGCCACGAGTGTGGCTCATTCAGGGCTCCCCTGCATCCCTCAGATGCACACCTTGAGTGCATTGCGTGCCCTGCCCACGCTGAGGCTCCCCTCACAGAGACCAGTCTTGCACTGTTGCACTCACGTATTGCTTTCTTTTAAGAGAGTAATTACACCTTGGACGCTCCCCCGGCTGTAGAAGAGTTGGTCTTTGTAGTGGTCGCCCCAGAAGAGCCTGCGTGCAGCTTCCTCAATAAATGGTTCCAGAGCATATGCAATTGGCCAGGCTGGTTCCGACCCTCACACTATGACGGTCCTTCGAGGTTGCCAAGCCAAGCTTCTCTGTGCCATAGACGAAAGTGGTCCTGACCCGACTGCACAGCACAGCATGACTGTCCTCACCCTGTGTGCCACTAAGTCTACGGCCCAAGCAATAGGTCGTGCCATGACCAATTTGGTAGTCCTTGACCTCCAGATTTGGTTAAACTTAACTGAGATCAAGGAGGCTAACAAGATAGCCTTCCTGGACTCCCTTGCCTCTCCCTTGGCCTTCCCTCCGATAGCTCTGCTTCCTCAGGTCATAAACCGATTCAGGGAGAATCAGCCGTGGTTCCCAGGAATAGTTCAGCTGCTATCAACCAATCCTACTGAGGAGGGACCTTCTTTTCCAGGAGGAGGGGTTAATTTGGCATCCCCAACCCGAGTTGTGGAGCCTCCATCTGTGTCTCCTTGACATTCACCTTTGCCAGGTTCATCTGCCTAGTCGGTCCCCACCCTTGGGGTTTTCTGGTGGCATCATGATACATGCCTTTCAGACATAAAACTTTATTTGAATATGGCAACATATCTTCTCGTAATAAAATTTTTCTTTGATTAAATCACTGACAAAGACTAAGCCTAAGCCTACTAAGATTCTATGTAAACCCATCAACGTTCTGCAGTAAGTCTTGCTCCACCCTTTAGTACCGGACTGCTGTGCTAGGTACCCCAACGGAAGGGTGCCAAAAAAGTGGTATAGTATAGTTCGGAATTAGGCTACTATTCACAACTTCTGACAATGGAAACAGCAAAAATCATGTACCGTACTGTACTGAACCGTACCGCTCATTGGAAACGAGCCATTAGTAATAAGATAAATGTTTTGTGAACACGACCCCAGATGGCAGACCCCAATGGGAGAAAAAAAACAGACTAACTTCAGAGAGAGGTTACAAATTACTTGATGACTGAATTTAATGTAAAATTTGTATGTGAACTTTTACAGTTCTCACATGTACTGAACTAATCTGGACTGAATCATGTTCCACACAAGCTTGGTATTTGTCCCATCTCTGATCATTTACAAGGAAGGCTAAGAACCCAACATAAAGACATGTTGGTTTTTCAATCTTATTTCATTTATGACCTCTGAGGACAAAAAATGGTTAAATCGAGAGAGCAGAAAACTCAAAATTCCTCCACAGCAGAATTTTGCTCATTTATTTTATTGCTATTTCAACATATAGATCCTCTAAATTGAAGTAATTTAGTCCCATCAATCAAACCTGCTGTAAAAGCTCTTTCTCTCTTTCACTCTTTGTTATCTGACATTTATGTTTTGCTCTGGTCAGCCCCTTGGTTCAGGTTCAGATATTTCATATATTGTTACTTTTGTCATTGTGAAGCCAGATAGAGGCTTTGTTCCAAAACCCAGTGAGCTGCCTACTGCATACATAGACAACTGCCTTCTGTGGCAGCATCCTAACTAAAATGATTTGGTACACTACACATAGGCTGCATTTATTTGCATCATAAAATGTACACATCAGTATTATAGCCAATTTATGGGCATTTTCACAACTCCAAAGGCATTTTGATCTGCACATTCAGGCTGTCATCACATCTGATTCCATTATACATTATCCATTTCACTTCTCAATCATTACATTTTTTTCCTCAACCCCATCTTTTCTATCTTTTGTGGCTGATTGTTGTTTTTTCTGTAATCAGGCAAACATGCATCATTTTTTCTTCTTCACCCTTTCACATCAGTTGCATCAGTGCAGTGTCCACACCAACGCCTTACAAAACCTCCTATCAACCTGAACCTTTTCCTTATATCCTCCTTTTCTCTACTTTGTTTTTTTTTATATAATCTGTGACTAATGCATTTCAAGTATGTAGTCCTTACTTAACCCCCATGAGTGACTGTACTTTGCATACAGAAATCGGTAGGTAGCCGGGCAATGCAGGAAAATGAGTGCTAGCACAGCAGAATCCAGGGTTCAAAGCACCTTGTTACCACTGTTACTGCTGGGCTCAGGGTGTCTTTTATATCAGGTGTTATGCTTGAAGTTGCAGAATATATAATAACAACGTAAAATCGTTTTAACTAGGAGTGTCATCTGAATATTAATAAATTAAAGAAATTTAAAAAAAAGTTTTGGACAAGATATGGAAATATCCACGAGTGCTGTAATATAAATATTCTGTTCTAGAATGTTTATTTGAATAGATGTTAATAGATATTCTCTGTTTAGATATTGTTTTCTTATTGGAGACATTTAGCACAATGAAGGTTTAAAATGTATTCTTCTCTAGGATTCTAGGATCTGGCATGGAAAACTGCGTCAAATCTCTACAATTTTTTTTTAAAAAATATAATAGCAATCATAAACGAATAGCCAAGTCATGAAACAATTATGACATTTTTTGCCAAAACCTGATGCAAATCTGACGCAACAATTTATCGGCTTACAAAGCCACTTTTTTATGTTTAATTTAATTAATGTATTAATGGATTAATCATCCTCAAATTGTGTTACAATCCTCAATCCTCAAATATTGGGATTTTTTTTGAGCAAATTAATTTGCAATTAATTTTAACTACTTTGATTAATTAATCAGAATATCATGTAGTTAGATTATGAATTGATTATATATGATCTGATCTTTTAAATTACAGCTATCTTATGGTCAGTCGAATGCTTGTTTCTTTTTGCTTAAATACATATTTCTCCAGTGCTTATGCATGGAATGTGAGTTAGAGCTTTTAACATTCCCTGGAGTAGTATGTTTAGCACTGGAATAATATCATAATACGCAATGATATGCATAATCTGCTATGGTTATGACTTTTTTTTTTTTATAAACCTCTAACTTCATTATTGGGTCCATTTCTTAGTGTGTTTAGAAACTGTGGCAGGTTGTGACAGCACACCACTGCAGTCCTGCTGAATATTTCATGCCCATCTGTAGAAAATTATGGCTCTGTTTACATCGGCCAATAAAAAAAAAAGAAGTGTGCCAGAGCCCCACCCTACCCCGTCCCATATTATTCTCCCATTCTCCACTGGTGACTATTTGATGGTTGTGCTGCTAGCTGCTAAATTTAAATTAGTTTTGTTTTTGATTTGTTGAAAATTATAAAAAATTTCAGTTAAAATTGCTTAAGATCAGAATTGAGAGTGATCGTCAGAAAATAGTTTATTAGCTTTCAGATTATTGAACTTCTGCTCTCTGTACCCAGCTGTTATTGTGTGGATAAAGAAAAGTTCACAAAGAGAGAGCAAGGTGGAGGAGGTATCCCTAGAGACTGTGTTCATGAAGAGCTTTGGATTGTGCATGCGTTAAAATGGCAGGCAAACTGTGCATGCCAATGATGAGGGGCTCCACTCTCACACAGCATCACAGGGAAAGCACACAGTCTTTCTGCATTATAAGTACGCTCATCTGCCTGATGGTCTCTTGACGTTAAAAAACACTTTTATATATGCGCTCCAGCTAAGATATGCTCATCCAGCCGTTAAGATAGTTAGCACACATGTACACATTGCAGATGTGCCGATTTATAATGAGGTGAGGATGGCTCCTGTATGTAATTGAAGGAATGTGTGTTTTGATTACCTGAGAGGTGCAGAGCATGATAAACTAGTGACTGAGGGATGGCATGCTGTAGGCGACGATAGAATGAAAATGCATGAGAATTGAGAGAAAAAAGAAAGAAGAAAAAACACAAAAGACTGATAATGTCAGCTGTCGGTTGCGTTCACTCTAGGGACAGGAGAGAAAATGTCAGATTGAAATCAACGTGTTCCCTCAGCTGTTTCCTGCTTCTGAAGTCACATAATTTCCAGACCAGCCAATGACATCCTGATAATGGCAATGACAGCTTCTAATGAAAGATGGATGAGATCTGCTCATTCATTTTGTGTAAATCGATAGCTCTCTTTTTATTGGTATAGGGAGGTGAAGTATTTAGTGACCTTAATGACTGTACAGGATATTCAGTTTTATCTGTTTGTTTTTCTTGAATGTATTGACAAAATCATAAACAACTGTCCTGTATAAACTGAGGTGAATAATAGAGAATCTTCAGTGTTTGTTTATTCTCTACACAATTCTGTTTGAAATTGCTGTAATATTGATGATTTATGATTCTATGCAAGTCATAATGCCCTGGTATTCTTGTAACTATCATAGCATATGGAAATGTTAATTGTTCAGTACCATGAAATACCGCTGTATTTTCATCCGATAGCATCACTGTACCATGCTACAACGGCAGTACTTTTTTGTAAGGAATACCTCGGGGAGGATCTGAACTTCAGTTTAACTCTACTGTAGTTGTTTCTACACAAATTATCATTAAATGCACCAAATACATAATTCCTTTATCTGGTAGGAACCGCTGCGGAGGAGCACAGTACCTGCGTGACTCGCCATAGATATAAACAGAGAGAAGTAGCTCCGGCTGCAATGTTCTTCCGCAAGACGCATGCAGTTCTGTTTATTAACGGCTAGAGAGCATAAAAGTTATGGACTGCAGCTTTAAAATGAAACTAACAAAATGAGTTAAAATGTGTTTTCTCTTTTCAGGAGTGTCGTTTAACAGTGTATATACTCAGATTTGGAGGGTGTTACTGCATCTTGCAGCTGATCCATTTCCAGACGTCTCTGATCTGGCCATGAAGGTTCTCAACAGCATTGCATACAAGGTACAGACAGTCCTGGGATCCTCCTTACACCTGCCCCATTTTACTGAGCTTGCATATTTATATCTGCTACATCTGCTTATATTTAGTGGTATTTTTTATTTAATTTTATTTATTTATTTTTATATTATTTTATTTCATTTTATGTTTTGGTCCATAACCTTTTGTGCTACAAGTATTGCAGTCAAGTTTTTCTGTTTGGTTGATCGGAATCAAGAAGCAAACTTTTATTTGAGCACACAATGCTCTTCATTAGTTTGCCATCTCTGTTTAGCCGGTTTGTCTAATATGGAATAAGAAAATTAAAAAGGTAAGTGCAACATTTTATCTTATGTTTCTGACTTTTTTTCTTGCAATCACAAGTTTTAATCTCACAATTCTCACTCTCAGAATTGCATGACATAAATGCGCAATTGCGAGTTATAAAATCAGAACGACGTGATATAAACTCACAATTGCATTTATTAAGGTTAGAATTTTGTGGGATATAAAATTGCTTGTTTCCTCACAATTGCAAGATTATATCCTGCAATTCTGACTTCTTTTCTCAGAAATGTGAGATATAAAGTCACAATTGAGAGTTCCCTTTTGAGTCGGTTGTGTGCTAATGTAATGGGGTATCCTCCCCTTCCTTGAATAATGCCTGATTGCATTGTGCCAGAAAAATTACTTAACAATGG
Organism: Gobiocypris rarus; assembly: GCA_023029165.1. Lineage (NCBI taxonomy): Eukaryota > Metazoa > Chordata > Actinopteri > Cypriniformes > Gobionidae > Gobiocypris > Gobiocypris rarus. Next base: position 17,911,637 of record CM040921.1, read on the forward strand.
CAATTGAACTTGCAAGCTAGGGGCGGAGTCATCTACTGTATTGCTTGGCACTCATTGCCTTTGCGAGCATTGGATACTTCTCGCCATTGTCTACGCTTTTAAAAAGACAATGCGATCAGGCAGAAACACAATGTCCATCAAGGAGTGAGCACTATGTGCGTATCTTCTGCTTTGGCCATGCCCATGCAAAGGCTGTGCTGAATAGGCCTGTCTGTTCTTTCTATGAAGAAATGACAGTCAGGACCCTCTGTTACATCATTTCCACCATCCTGATCTGTGCACCGGTTGAAGGAGGTGGAGGCGAGTTGACTGAGCCCCCTGGTAGTTATTGATGAGGAGCTGTTGAGGATTCTTATGGAGGCTGTTAAGAACCTGGACCTTGACTGGGCATCTCTGGAACAGCCAGCAAGGAACAGGACTGATATGTGGTTTCTGCAGATTGCACATTGCATGATCCCTTGTCAGATGCAGGTGACACTGGGAAAAGTTTAAGTGTTTTGTTACCAATAAAGTTTGCTTTAAAAACAAAAACAAATATCAGGGCTCTTTTCCTCCTCACTCGCATGTTATAAACAGGACCCCGCCCATGAACAGTGGCCTGCGCCAAAATGGCCCAACCAGCCATGGTTTCCAGAGCTAGAGGAACTTCTGGTGGTTCCCCTGTTGCCAGTTCCGTTACAAAGGGACCTGCTTTCTCAAGCGTTGGGAACTATATGTCACCCCAGGCCAGAGCTACGGAACCTGCATGTCTGGCAGGTCAGTGAGAAGGATCTTGGATTTGACTGCGGAAGCAAGAGCACAGTCAACGAGATACCTTTACACTCTGAAATGGAAAGTCTTTGTATCCTAGTGTAAAGCAAGAAAGGAGGACTCATTGACCTGTACTTTGTCTGTAATTTTGTCGTTTCCACAGGTCACCATCCACTCTAAAGTTGTATGTGGCTGCCATTTCAGTTTTTCATTCGCCCATTAATTGTTGCTCAGTAGGGAAGCACAATTTGCTAGCAGGGTTGCTGAGAGGATTGTGACAGCTGCATCCCTCGTCCAAACCTAGTACCTGTCTGGGATTTGTCTCTGGTGCTTTGTGCACTTTCAGATCCACATTTCAAACTGCTCCATGCAACGGTGCTGAAAGTGTTCTTATTCAAGACAGCACTTTTACTCGCTCTGGCATGTGTGAAGAGAGTGGTTGATTTGCATGCTCTGACTACAGGCTCCTCTTCCGGGGCGAGGGTCCACACTGGCCTCGGGTTCTGGGTGACACGTCGTGGCGGGTGTTAGCTCTCCACACACGATTCCTCCGTGGTCGCAGGTGGTGAAATAGGCTCTGGGTTTGGCTGTGTTCTGGACAAGGGGTAGACACTCTCCAAACACTGGAAGATGGTAGTTCGCCCCAATCCAGAACAAAAGCTTCAGGGTCTCGTCGTCAATGGGGCTGGTGACGGCAAGACGACAGAATTGTTCTGTGAAGAAATAAAATTGTGGCTCACCTGAGCCACAGCAGCAAATCTTGCAGCATATTCCATAGCATATTCCATTTAGGTCCGATCTTCTGTCAGCAAGGTGCAGGAACACATGAAGAAAACGATGATGAAGATTCAAAACATGTAGTTTAACAATAATACAAACGGGTAGTATAAACACACTGAGTGAAGGTGAGAAACTTAAATACATAAGGTGATTAACTAAATGATGATTAGTGTCCATGGGAAAAGATTAGTAGCAGGAAACAAAGACAAAGAAACATGTGACTGATGAAAACAAATTAAAAGTCCACGAGAGTGAAACTAAATATGAATGAGTCCAGATAACCATGACAATAAATACCATGGCATATATCAAAGTTCCATTATTACCATCGGATACATTGCAAATCCATGGTACTGCCACCGTACTTTGTAAAAATCCAGAAGACTTATGTACATAATGAATATACAGGCCCACATACTATATCTGAGCCATAGACACCTGCTTCTGTTAAACTTTCCACAGTCAGCCCTGTTTGTTATTGAGGAAATGTGATTAAAAAGAAACTGCTCCCTGTGGCCTAGTAATGTTGAGGAGCAGCTCTGAGAGGCAGCCGTAAGTTAAGAAGGTAATAACCACCACTTACTTCTGTCTCTCAGTATCTGCTGTGCAAGCCGTGTCAGTCCCCTGCTGAGGCTCTTCATCAATGGCATATGGGTTCCTACCTGCATGTTCACAGTGTTAGCACATAACACTTCACTAATGAATTAGCCTGAGCTGAAAGAGCACTACACACTATTCCATCCCCCAACTGTTCTTCTTCCATATGCTGCATTGCACAAGTGTATCTAGATAAAACTAACGACATTACTAACCTGACAAAATTTTTTCAGTTGCTGTTTTTTGAAAATAGTGTAACTTCTCCACTAACAAATTACTTTTTCCAACATGTAGCACCGTATCAGCTGTTTTTTTTTAATTCACATTGTTGTGTATGTAGCTTTACTTTCAAGAAAACTGAGGGAATATTCAAACACACTTTTGTTTTGTCCTAAATTAATCTTTCTCTCATATTGTTCATTGTCTGATTCATTCTTTATTTGTTCAAAATGTAAATGAACAGATAATATTTGTATAAATATTTAGTTAACTTGCTGTTCACTGGTATCAACTTTTGGTGCACTCTGGATAAATGTATAAGTTTGAGGCTTGTTTTATACTTCTAACTAGTGACTATAAATCAGCAGTTTTATATTGCAGTTTTATCATCGTACAGGTTTTTTGTTTTCTGTTTATGTGAATTCATGTAAGTTTATGTGAATTTTGAGGCAAACATCTTCCAGAATTTACTCTAAAAATATACTTTAATAACTTTGCCATATGCATTACCTTAGAAGTGGCTTCAAATGTGGCTCTCAGGGGTGTGAACCACATGCGAGACTTCACTAATCAGTAGATTTGTCACCACATCTCTTTCGAGCTGGATTTTTTGATTTCTAGAAAACACTCTCACTTTGACACCATCTATCGTAAGAAAGCTGTAGAGTGACTTCGTAAAATTCACAGTTACTACAGACTTGCTTTTCTGCTTTAACTAAAACTCTTTTGTTTAATATTGTGTACACCATGCTGGGCTATGTTTTAAGTTTAATCTTTAAAGTGTTTGTATAATCTCCTGTTACAGAGTTCAAACTGCAGAGAGGGGATGGGTAGACAGAGTTCCAAAAATCATCTGACAAATTATCAGACACTGGTTTTATTTCTTGGACCTACTTGCATCATGTTTGCATCAGTTTGAGCCCAGTTGCAATCAAATGACTAACAATGGCTTCTAGTTTTGTGAAGCATGGTTTGAAGGGTTTTTACTTTTTTAATGGCAGCTACACAAACACTTTAATGTAAAACCTTTTTTAAGCTATACACTGATTGATTGCAGGCGTTTTGGAGGTTGTTTGAGCAGAGGGTCATGTTGTAAATTTCTAATAATCAGACTCAGCTTGTTTTGTCTTTGACCTTTCTTAAGTTCCGGAGCAGCAGGTGACAATGAGTGCCAATTTGTCACGCTGACATTTGTGCAGTGATACTCAGATAGACCTGCTGAGTCCAATCAGTGCAAAATAACACTCACACATCTGAGCCTGTTCTGACTTACCCAGACATTTACTCAAACTAGCACTTAAAGTACAGTATGTACTTCAATGGTGATGGGAAAGTGCATCACATTAAGCATGTAGAAAGCAAATGTGATGCGACACAGTAGGTAGATTTTGTATCTCTTTTATGGGGGTTGTACAATGTAAATAAGAGAATAAACACATTTATTTATTTATTTTTTATCTAATGTCAAATTTTTTGGTCTTATGTATATAATCTCTCTATCTCCTCCAGTCTCTTTCACTGATTATTGTTTAAATTTTACTAATTCACATCTTATATTTTCCCTTTAATATTCATATCTGTTTTTCTTTTTTAGCTTGATGAATCTGTGGGATGCAAACACAAGCATTTTAATGTTTGATCTGCTGCCCAAACACACAATAACTTTATTTCTGTCTTCTCAGTCATGATGAATATATCTCTCTTTCACTTTCCTGCAGGCTTTAGCATAAAAATCAGATTAGACCATCATGAGTGGATTGTTAACTAGATTTTGATGAAGCAAATAAGTCCACTTTCTGGGTTTCCCAGATATTTCTCCCTTTTAAGTTGCGATTAGAGTTATAAGGATAAGCTTAGCTGTTGCTTTTGTCTCTAGGGTTGCAGCTCAAAGAGACACGTATTAACTATATTTGCATACATTAATTGTATTGGTTTTACTACTGGGACACCAGAAATTATTTTTGTTTCAGCACTTGGCTATCAAACCTTGTAATGGCAAGCTTTGATGAAATCAGGACCAGGATGCTCAATTGTATACTACATTGTTATAATACATCTACATTCTACACTGCTTCTCGCATCAGGCCACCATGAACGCTCGTACACAGAGGATTCTGGACTCAGGATCTCTGACTCAATCAGCGCCTGCCAGTCCCACCAGCAAAGGAACACTCATACATCAAGCAGGGTGAGTTACTCAAACTTAAATATGTATTTAAATAAAATAAAATCAGCAGTAGGACTATATAGTCACCTGGAATTAATGTTTTTTTTTTTTTTTAATAAGTGAAAAAGCTAAATGCGCTTCTGTTATTTTACTCTTCTTTGCATCTTCTTTACGTCCTGTTCTTTTTGGAATAAATTTATTGGCTGTGGCTGTTCATTTTGTTTTAACATGCAGCATTGCAGTGCATGCTGACCCTGTTCTTTTGCAGCACATTAATCTGTGTGTTATGGCCCTGCTTGTTGGTGTTGTAGTGCTTCCCACAGATCCAAACGCTCTTCATCTCCCTCCAGCGGATCTCCTCCCATGCCCAGTGCCTCCAGCTCCAGCCTCACCAATGAAGTGTCCAAACCACCGGTCCGGGAAGTGCCGCCCTCTCGGCCACCATACACACCGACTCTGGGTGGTCAGGCACCCCACTCGCAGCAGTTCCCACGAACCAGGAAGATGTTTGACAAGGGCCCTGATCAGGTACAGCAGTGATATTTTCCTACAGATCTTTCTTCATCCTTCTGTGTTGTTTATTTGCCATGTCAAATGATTATTTAAGAAAAACTGTATTTTGCAGTTTTTTGTGGCAGCCTTGTTTGTGGTTTAGACCAATGGTAGTCATGAGTTTTAGCAACTTTGTGAGGATATAACACTAAAACCAAGCCTTGTGCCCCAGAGCCCTAGGTTTTCACTAATCATTTTTCTATGGGCATAAAACCTTCGTAAGGTGGCTCTCTTTCTGTAATCTTTCTTTTGCTTTCTGTAATCTCTTTTTAAAGAAAAGAGAGATTACAATAGAATAAGACATGCTGCATTGTTTGTTAAATGTTAGCAAACTACTAATTAGAAAAAGTCATTTGAATTACAGATTAAAGGGTTACGTCAGCGATTAGCATTAGGCTTTGTATCAGTAGACACCCGGGAGTGTATTCAAATTATCATACTTTCCCCCCTCATATCACCCTGAGACGAGAGAATAATGTATTTTATTTCCACTTTTTCAACATTGCACTCACAGCACTTGGCTCGGGAAGCTGCGGAGATTCATGTAAACGGAGCGGTGGAGAGCAAAGTGATTGTTTCAGATTTTCAAATGACATGAACTGAAAATGCGCCAGACTGATCACGCACTGTGAAATGTATGCGGCGGTGAATCCCACGATTACCTCAGCTCATGTGATGAATGTAATCTGACACCGGCTGCGTTTGTGCCGTGACGGCCGTGACACTCAGGCTCACTCACATTATGTTGAATAGGCAAGTTCAGTTTTTAATTGTAGTGTCTCTAACTGAACTGATTTTATGAAAATGAACGTGGTGGGCAAGTGATCCAGCCAGTAGCCGTGCCAGGGCAGCAAAGTGTATTCTGGGACTTGTTGTCTTTCATCCCCATAAGACAAAAATACATTTTCTGTGTTTTCTCAGTCTAGAAGGCACCAAATTCAAAAATAATTTCACATTTTTACTACATTAATGACCCAGTTTAAATACAGATTCATCTTCCCAGCGCTGAAGTACCCCTTTAATAATATATACAATAATGATGTAGCAGTATGTTTAAAAAAAAAAAAATTCAACTTTTTCTAAAAGAATTTAAATACAATAAAAATTATTAAATATATTTTTTTCTAAAATAATTTTATATAAAATACTGAACTAAAATCAGTATTTTATATTCATGACATCAGTATTTTGTGTGATTGTGAGTATTCAGCAAAGATGCATTAAATTGATCAAAAGTGACCTAATAAATTTACAATGTTACAAAATATTTCAAATAAATGCTGTTCTTTAAACCTTCTATTCTTCAAATAATCCTGAATAATAATGTAACATGGTTTCCATAAATATATTCCATAACTATTTCATGCCCATGCATGTTTTTATTGATTAGCAAATAGTTGTGTAATAAGCAGGATAAAACACAGTCAGTCAGACCTGATCACCGATTCGGTTACATATTGTCATTTGTCTGGTGTGTTCCTCAGACTGCTGAGGATGGAGATGAGGCAGCTGCTCACAGGAACTTCATCAGTGTGAGTCTGCAGACAGGTCTTTGCGACTGGAGTGCCAAATACTTCGCTCAGCCAGTTATGAAGGTAAATGCTGCATGGACTAGAGGTGAAATCTAATTAATTTACTCCTAAATCAAATCATCTTCTGGGGCCTGATGTATAAACACAAAAAATTATCATTTGAAAATATGTGTAAGCAATTTTCGACGTGCACCTCAGGATTTATAACAAACTTGCAAAACTTCAAAAATTGCCTTTAATATGTGTGCAGGTCCGCACTCTCTAGACCATGCATACACAATCATTAACTGCTGTAAGTGAAGTAATGAAGAAAATAAAATGGTTTTAAACGATTGTTTTCCATTTGATACATATTCATGTTAAATATGCCAATCTCATTAATGGAGAGTAAACTTACATTTTATTAAATCTAGGGATGCACCGAATCCAGATTTTTGGGGTTCAGCCGAATAGCGAATCCACTGGTTAAGATTCAGCCGAATCCTAAACCAAATACCGAATCCTTCTGCCATCCTCAGTCCATTGTCACAGTAAACACATGAAGTAACGTCCACAGCAGTGTAGGTATGCTATTGACCATTTAACCATTAACCAAAAGTTAGAACTTTGACCGATTAATACTATTAGTTAAACGATTTAAATGTTTTTTTTTTTTTTAAAGGTCTTTTTCTTCGTGATCCCATTTTTCAAACTTTAGTTAGTGTGTAATTTTGCTGTTAGAGCAAAAATAATACCTGTAAAATTATAAAGCTCAGAGTTCAATGCCAAGCGAGATATTTAATTTAACAGAAGTTCCATTTCAAAGCCTACAGCAAATGGCCAGTTTGTACTACATCCCTGTACTTGCTTTTATGTCAATAGAATAGAACAGTTATGTCAATAGAACAGTTTGTTGACTAACCTCCGCCCACAAGAATATGCAAAAAAGGGGGCGTGGTCTTGTTGCTCTCCCACGTGGAGAAGAGGAAGTGTTGCGTTTGTAGAGTGTGTTTGTCGCCATGTCTACAATAACATTGAGTATATGCATCTCCCTGTTATGGTATGAGGCGTGACCTTTCCGGGCAATGTGCGCTAAGCTGCTGTCGATTCACAACACGGGAACCGCTGGCACAATCAGAACTCGTTATGTATTTCTGAAGAAGGGACTTCATAGAACAAGGAAATCATCAGGCCGTTTGTAGGAAAGTGAAAACAGCGCTATACAGATAAGTAAATTGTGTGAAAAATACAGTTTTTTTTTAAACGCGAAACATAAACACGTTATATTACACACTGTAAACACAATCAAAGCTTCAAAAACACATAAAAAATGGGACCTTTAATGCATGGTTAAGAAATATGCTGTATAGCGTTATTTGTTCACTGACGGAGCGCGTCGACATGTGCAACCACTAACCAGATATAGCCTATTTTGCAAAATGAAGCAATGGAAAAGCTTACTGCGTGGGACCATTTCGACAGAAAAATACAGCAGTAGTGTAAGCTGGTGGAAAGCAAATGAAAGGTGCTTCCCAAGGCTGGCCACTCTAGCAAAGCGTTATCTTTGTATTTCCGGGACATTGGTTCCATTTAAAACCTTGTTTAAGGCTTTTCATAGTGTGGTTTTGGACAAGTTTACTAAAGTAAACATTGTCGCGTATGCTCTTCTCACCGCTGTTTCCTGATGGTTTATGGAAAAATTACCCCCAGTCGTCCTCTGTCGTTTCAAAGAACAGCACAACAGAGAGCGCAGGAGGCGCGCGCGCTGCAGAGACAGGAGGATTGAGAGGCTGTTTTCTGCCGTGGGTTTAACTGTCAACAGGCTGCGCTCCAGACTAACCCACATCACGTGTTACTTAAATTTAAAAAAAAAATGCACACATACAAGGAGTGGATTGAGGTAGCCTATAGGCCTGCTATTTTTATAAAAAAATATATATTTTTTTCTGCTATTTATATATAAAAAAAAAACGCTTCCGGTTCTTCAAAGCTTCAAATGGATTCAGTGTATTTATTTAAGTGAAAACTATTTAGTGTTGGCCTATTTATTATATTCTTTTTGTTTATATTGTATCTGATCTGTATGCGGCTATTTGCACGGTAAAATAAAATACATTTTGGCCGTTGTCTGTAGATTCCTTCATGCGCAACTTGTATTCTTTCGGATGTTTCATACGCAAATGTGTTAACAGCGGCTGTTGTTTAGGGTCCTTGCCACCACGAGACAAATCGGAATTGCAAAATGAACATGTAGCTCGACTTGAATCGCCTTCTTTTGACTTAAAGTACTGCCACGTTTTCTGTTCATGAGTTTCATTTTCACTTTCAACGGTGGCATCATTACGTTCGACCAGCGCGTAGTGCAATAGGGCTCAGTTTGGTGGGAAAAAGTTTTAACGGCAGAAACCGAAACACTGTCCAAAAGCCCGATATTTGGCCGAATACGAACCCGAATCCTGGATTCCGTGCATCCCTAATTAAATCATTATCTAAAAGTTACAAGATAATTATATTTAATAGTTATACTGAATGCACTGCTTTTAAAACTATTTTCCTGTAGAATGTTACGTTTAAATGATAAAGCTGCTTTAAATTGTATTCTGAATAGCAGAAAATATTTCCATGGGAATAATGTGCTCTTGAGTCTGACTAAGTTGACTTAGCAACATAGGCAGTATAATGACAGACACTCAGACTCTTTGTGTGGTCGAACAGGCCATAGGTCCAATGACTGTACTGTACAACTGCTGCCGTGCTGTTTCGTGAGCATTCAGACAGCAGCCCTTATCTATAACACCGTATTATAATTTATAACGTCTTCCAACCGTTATGAACATTTGCCTATTTGAATGAAACGTTAAAATTTACATATTTTATTTTTTTAAATGTTCTGTTCAGTTTCCTGTGAAAATTATCTAAACATTCTAAAATAGATGTTAATTTTTTTAGGCAAACGGCATATATATATATATATATATATATATATATATATATATATATATATATATATATATATATATATATATATATATATATATATATATATATATATATATATATATATATATATATAATATTTGTTGTTGTTGTTGTTGTTGTTGTTTTTAACAATACAAAATATTTTGCCAGTAGGAATGAATGAAAAGGATTATTTTTTGAAAAATATCTCTTCTTCTAGTTGTTCTGTTGCCATGGTGATGGCATGACATTTATTCAACCATTTTTCTTTATTTCAAAAAGAGAAAACCCTTTCTGCCTGTCCCCAGCCAAACTAGAGCTGCCAAACTTCATTGTCCCCAGAGGGGACTTTCTAACATACAATGCTGCTGCAGCAGTATTCAGAGTGTTATCCCATAAACCAGTATTTAAATATATGTGTGTATATGTGTTTGGCACATTTGATGTCATCCTTTACTACAGGGCTATTCTATACTATTTATTTTTATACTACCCTTTCCACTGTGAAATATATATTTGCATATATTCAGAACACAAAATACAATCATACTACTATGTTATTTGGGCATGTAACATGTAAATACCATGGTGTATAAAAATGCTAGTCATTCAGGACCATGGTATTATCATCTAATACCACCACTGCAACACATCACCGCCACAGTATTTCAGCAAGAAAGGTAATTTGTTTAGTGTTTTTTTCCCATTGTCTTCTATAATTATTATGTACAAAAGAAAATATTTGTAAAAATGTGTGTTTGTGTCCAGTCCTGAGGCAATATAATGCAATCCCATCAGTATGTGATCAGTGAGGAACACACAGCCTGTGGCACTGCGCTGAGAGTAATACCTCATGTTTACTGCGAGAGAACAAGACACATTAATAATCAATAATGTGTGGGAGACAAAACAGCTTAAGACTACAATAAAGTAGCATTCACAACCTAAGAATATGAACACAATGAATGCTGCCTATACACTCACTTAAAGGATTATTAGGAACACCTGTTCAATTTCACATTAATGCAATTATCTTATAAATCAATCGCATGGCAGTTGCTTCAATGCATTTAGGGGTGTGGTCCTGGTCAAGACAATCTCCTGAACATTTCACTGAGTATTGGGATTTTCACGCACAACCATTTCTAGGGTTTACAAAGAATGGTGTGAAAAGGGAAAAACATCCAGTATGCGGCAGTCCTGTGGGCGAAAATGCCTTGTTGATGCTAGAGGTCAGAGGAGAATGGGCCAACTGATTCAAGCTGATAGAAGAGCAGCTTTGTCTGAAATAATAGGAAAAAGACGCTACAGTTTGCACAAGCTCACCAAAATTTGACAGTTGAAGACTGGAAAAACGTTGCCTGGTCTGATGAGTCTCGATTTCTGTTCAGACAGTCAGATGGTAGAGTCAGAATTTGGCGTAAACAGAATGAGAACATGGATCCATCATGCCTTGTTACCACTGTGCAGGCTGGTGGTGGTGTTGTAATGGTGTGGGGGATGTTTTCTTGACACACTTTAGGCCCCTTAGTGCCAATTGGGCATCGTTTAAATGCCACGGCCTACCTGAGCATTGTTTCTGACTATGTCCATCCCTTTATGACCACCATGTACCATGTATAGAGCATCTTTGGAATGTGGTGGAACGGGAGCTTCGTGCCCTGGATGTGCATCCCACAAATCTCCATCAACTGCAAGATGCTATCCTATCAATATGGGCCAACATTTCTAAAGAATGCTTTCAGCACCTTGTTGAATCAATGCCACATAGAATTAAGGCAGTTCTGAAGGCAAAAGGGGGTCAAACACAGTATTTGTATGGTGTTCCTAATAATCCTTTAGTTGAGTGTATATGTTCTAATGTGCATCCTAAATAGTATTTGAAATTAGAATTAGTCCCAAATCGTAGTATGTGTAAATTAGTATTCCAAAGATACCTGGATGGTATACTTTTTTTGATTAGAATCCAAAGTGCAGATCCTTGAAAACTTTAACAGCTAATATTGCTTGTTATAATGGCTATAACTCATTGCGTGTAAGACGAGGATTCGGCTACAAACATGGCAGTTATGCAAGTCTGAAGGTTAAGTAGAGAGGTTTAGAGTAATAATCAGAGTCTAACCCTAACGAAAATATATTTATTCAATGTTATCCACATATTTAATCTGCAACAGCATTGTGAACTTTTGTAAGTATATGTCTGGTCATTCACTTTTAAATGCATCATTATGCAAATTGCAAAAACATTGTAAGAGTTCTCCGCATGAAAGACCCACAATTTGCAGATTAACGTGCTACAACATTTCTAACCGAAATGGTAGGAAAAATGTGGAGGATTTTAACTATGACAAGATGATTGACAGGGCAGTTTAAACAGTGACAGGATACAAGGTTTGGAAATTTGAGTCTGGAAAAAAATGAAATATTGTATGTATGTATATATGTCAATATATAATATAGGTTTTCTATTAAATTTTGTGTAAATATTTTCAATTAATTTAATTTTGTATGTTATTATATTATATAAATTACATTTTATAATATTATATAAAAGTATCTGAATTATATATGTTAACAGCCACCCTGTTTTCTACATATATACCATTCAACCTTTGGTTGCTTAAGAAACCTCTATTTTAATAAGAAAGCAATTGTCCATAGAGTTTCATGTTTTTGTTATTAAATCATTATTTATTTATTAAAAAGCATGTACAGTGAACAGTCTGGACATAAGAGACCATTGACAAATGCACATTTACAAGCTTACTGCTTCATTTCCATAGAAAAACAAATCATTGATTCTCATTAAGAGATTGATGTGGAGCTCCAGGAAAAAAAGACAGGTGTGATTTCTTACTTTGCTTGATGAGCTTGAATGTGGGTTTGTGTCATGGGATTTGCCCTTTCCCGGAGCTCCTATCTGGAAAAGACTGGATCGATCAGGGCTAATTAGCTGGAGCTCTGATTTTCTCACCCAGGGCTTCAGCTCTGTGTGTGCATACCTGAACACTTTATTTAGGTTTTTGAGCAGTTTCCTCATTCTTACAAATGTAAAGGAGAGGAACAAAGAACATCGGTCACAATTTTAGAAATTGAAGTTGTTTATTTATTATATATTGCTTCATACAAAACAGATTGTTTCAATCAGGAAACCAGGAAAATAATGATAAAGGATTCAAACAATTAAATTCTGTTGTAAAGCAGATCTTTTTTCAGCTGAAGTGTTGGTTCAGTTCAGTTCAATAACTGTGTAAAGTTCATAAATTATCAAATGAGTTCAGCTTAAGCAGTTCTGGATAAAACCAGTTATGTCATCATCCAGCTCAATTCAGTTCTCATCCGATAATGTCAGTGCAGTCAAATCAATAATATTGCTGAATATTAAGTGTCCCCAACTAAGCAAGCCAAAGGTGATGGTGGCAAGGAATCCAAACTCCAGCAGGTAACATAATGTCACAAAACAATGACAAAAAGCCATGGGAGAAAACAGACACAGTCAGGGGACCGGTTCTCTAGCCAAATGAATGAACATGGTGTGATTTATGATTCCTGGCTACATCACAAGTCAGATTGTGGATTGATATCATTCAGAATGTTTCATCTAGTTCCTTCTGCTTGAATATCACATTACATCACGCTGGCATATGGAGGAAGAGGGAGTTGTAGCTGGCCTTAGGGGTCTGTGCAGAGGGCTTGTCTTTTTCTTTTGGTCTAGATTTAAACTGACAGCTAAATAGGAAAAGGGTCTACCATCCGCAAACAATTTTGATATTCTAGGTATTACCAACTGACCAGAATTTTGAGTGATAGGAACTTGTTCAAGGAGTTCAACTATTCGGGGCTTTGAGTCATGAATGCAAGAATGAACTTTTCTGCATTTGACATTGAGAGCATATCTCGAAATTTTTTAAGATGAAAAAAATTTGGTTTTAAGATGAAAAAATGCAAGAAATGTGACTTTCAAAAGATAGATTGCTATTAGAGAGCACACCAAGGTTCCTAGCTGATGATGAAGAAGACATCAGTCAAGAGTTAGAAAGTTTTCTGTTATTTTTTTATATCCACTATGCATTTCGTGAATTTTGTGAATTGGTATGTTTATCAGGCCGCAAAGAAAGAAAGTGCTGAGTATCATCAGCGTGAAAACTAACGGCATATTTCCTAATGATATCTCCCATGGGTAGCATATACAGGGTGAAAAGCAAGTACTAGTAGTCCTAGTGCTGAGCTTTGCGGTATTCCATAATGAACTTGTGATCAATATTATACCTCTTCATTTACTGCTACAAATGGTGACAGTCAGATGAATACAGTTTGAACCATGCCAATGCCATGCCAATTAAAATCAAGTCATTTGTAACTCTGATGAGAGCAGTCTCAGTATTATGATACAGTCTAAATTATGACTGGAACTTGCAGATACAATTCTCTCTAAGAAGGAACATAGTTGTGAGTATAATGCCTTTTTATAGTATTTTTAAAAAAAGGGGGAGATTGGAGATCGGTCTGTAGTAAACTAATTCTTTAGTTTTATAAGAGGCTTAATAACAGCCAGCTTGAAAGTTTTTGGGACATATCCTTATGACAATGATTAATAGTATTAAGGGGATCTATGACTTCTGGAAGTCGGTAAAGGGTCTACATGTCAGAATATACATGTTGTAGATTTTAATGATTTAACAAATTTAGACTATTCTTCTTTCCCTATAGCAAAGAATAAATGTTATTGTTCCTCAGGGGGTCTATAGTGCACAGTCTGATGCAATACTGTAGCAGAAAGTTGCATGTTTATAATTTTCTTTCTGATAGTATCAGTTTTGTAGGTAAACAAATTTGTTAAGTCTTTACTGCTGTGAAACTATAGAGAGAGTGAGAGATCATAGTTGAGATCCTTTTTAGAGAAATAACACTTAATTTTGAGTGTTTTCTTGCACAATTACTTTAGTTTACGGTCAAAACCAGGTTTGTGTCTGTAATTGTATGTGTTATGGTTTTAAACAAGGTGACTCTTTTGGTGTTCCATTATTTGAAAATGTAATGTATTTTCTCTCTCTTTCAGATTCCAGAAGAGCATGATTTGGAGAGTCAGGTTCGAAAAGAGAGGGAGTGGAGATTCTTACGTAACGCTCGAGTGCGCAGACAAAGCCAACGCATTACACAGAGAGGTAACTTTTCCTACATCTTAACTAATTACGGTCTTATTTTTGCTGTTTTTACAGTTGTCAAATACAATAGGCATAATGTATACTGTGCAATTTGCATTATCAATCTTTTTATATTGAGTTTTGTGACTTGTTATATTACTTGACATTTCACAAGATGTTTTAAATGTAAAATGTTTCATTACGCTACAAAGGCAGCATTAAGTGGCATATATTCCATGAAAATGCATTTAAACAGGCACACAAGTGAATTACTGAAATAATGTTCAACATTAATTGCACAAACAATCTTATGAAGTTGTCAATTGTCTCTGTTACATTTGGTCTTTGACTAACATTAATGATACAGCATTCTGTCACCTTAAGATCTGTGCACTCAATGCTGGCGCCCGTTTTTCTGGGCGTTGTGTGTTTGTCAGGTCATTCATAGACAGCCCGCTCTTTTTGTCTTGTCACGCTTGAATGGTTTAAAAGCATTCGGATGAATGAGAGTATAATATAATGTAGCCAAATGATGATAGAAAAAACTGATGCTGCGTTAATTACTTTAAACATTTTTAACGTGTTAAACTGAAAAAAATAACTGCATGCGTTAACTAACGTGCATCTTGGAGTGGCTCCATTCACAGTAAATGCTGCTCCACATGATCTGTTATCATTTATGCTTATGAATATTAAACATTAAGTAAACATTTGAATTAAATATTGTTTGGCCAATAGGGTTTGCCACAAAAAATATCCATATACTTGATTAATCATGACAATAATTGACTGAATAATTGCCCGATTACAAAAATAATCGTTAGTGACAGCCCTAATAAAATGTATGCTCTTATGAAAACGACAAGTTTATTTTATTATTGGTATTTATTTTTTATTTACACAGAAACAAAGCAGCAACAAAAATTATTCTCGTTGCTTCATAAAATTAAGGTTGAACCACTGTTGTCACATGGACTATTTTCACAATGTCTTTACTAGCTTTCTGGGCCTTGAAAGTGGTAATTGAATTGCTTTCTTGTGTGAGCTCTAAGCTACTTTTTGTCTCATTTATTTGGAAGTCTAAGCTCTCACACCAGTACTTTTGTATCTATCTCCGCTTGCTACCATGACAGAGCGCAAAGAAGTAGATCATCCAAATGAGCTGACCAAACATTCTGAGACCAAACATTCTCACCAGTGTTAGAGGATGTCAAAAATTTGTAGGCTATGCCTTGATAGCCAAACCTGACCTCGCTCACACACCACTTCTGACCACAGCTCTGGACTGTGCCCTAGAAGTTCTCAGATTGAGATCTGCAATAACAGTTCTCCTTCCAGGGCTGGGTTTGGTGTCCCAGCATCCATCTGCGAGAAGAGAGGTGGCATAAAGAGCCCTCAGTGCCAGGCCAGAAGATTGTTAGAACTTCTGAAAAACTTAAGCTGCTCAGTGCATCAGTGAAGCTAAGGCAGATGAAAAGGCTGCTATGCGGTTGGGGATGAGGTGATGTCACTAACAGCTCAACAGAATTTGACATCACTACCTAGTCTGTTATGCTAATTCATGCATAATGAGCTTTTTACACTGTTAAAGTTGGACAAAGTTAAACAAATTAAGTTTAACAGTATTTCTGTGCCAAAAATACTGCTTATGGTTTATTACAAGTTTTGGAAAGTTTTTTCGAGTATGGGTCTGTGTGACATCAACCAGGAAGGAATTTCCTTGGGCAATTACGGACAGATCTTCTGGAATGGCGCGTATTCACCTGTTGACCAGAATGACAGAGAGAAAGCAGTACGCCCATCAAAGCGCTTTTGACTGGCTTTAGGGAAGTTGTTGGCTGCGCTGCACAGGTCACAAGTCTTTGCGAAATCAATAATGTCACCAAAGAAGTGTGTTTTTGGTTGCCAGGGCAAGACAACGCTGCACAGCTTCCCAAAGAACCCAGCGTTAAGGGGACAGTGGATGGAGTTTGTTTTTCTGGAGCAGCAACAGAGTTGCGCAAGTATTTTGTTTGTTCCCTGCATTTCGGCGAAAATTGTTTTATAAACAAGGCCAGGTTTGCAGATATTCTAATGCTGAAGGATGGAGCGGTCCCAACAATAAAGGTTCACGTCATGCGTTGTAACCGCAGGCAGTGAGTAAAACACTGTGATGTCTGTGTGTTTTTGGCTATCGTGTAAGTGCGCATCAAGTAAACAACATGATCACGTATAGTTAATTTATCAATGGTGTGTGGTCGATGTATGGTGTGTATTTAAATACATTTGTTTAGCTGGGGTCCGTTCTTCGTACGTCGCTAACTCAGTTAGCTGGATTTGATTATTGATGATTTTGCATTATCTCGGATTGCAGGCTTATTTCATGTAAAAAGGATTAGATTGCATCTTGAGGTGATACTTACAATCTGTCCCAGCCACTGCTACTTTATTACAAGAATTCCTTACTAAACCAGGGGTAATAATAATTTTAAATAATAATAATAATATAAAAGTTTATTTGAAAATAATTGTATAATGTTGTGTAAAAGGTGCGTATAATACTATAGACACAGTCACTTGATTGTGATGGAATAATTACTTTATACGTTTTTCTGAGCCGTGCATTCATTTGAGTGATTACGGATATTATGGGAGTGGCCTGATGTAGCGCAAGAGATGCAGATAATTTGATCTTGACTGTTAAGAAACTTTAGTTAATACTGTCACGTAACAAATCTGCTTCAAATTGAGTTAAAGTAGTAATTTAAATTAAATTACAACACTGAAATAAAAATGTAAAGGGTGTACAAATAATACTATAAAATCATGAATATAAATAATTATGAATCATGTTCATCAAAACAGTGCACATTTAATTTATCTGATATAACTTTTATGTTGGTTTGGTCGTTTGGCTGTTTCCTTACAAAGGTCCAGAAATTAGTGTTTTTTCTTTCTTTTTTTGCCAGGTGGCTTTTTAATTATATGATGTCATTACGTTGTCTTGACGCCACCCAATCGCTGCATTGCTGATCATGGTTTCGATTATCGATGCATCTGCCCTCTTTAGGGAACACAAGAATGTGCAGTGATCTCAGATAACTCAATCCAGATATTTTAATCCAATCCGCATAATCGTTTGAAGAACCAAATTAGCCAGATATCAGTTATCACGGTTAAAAGATCTGGGATCTGTCAAATCATCTCAGATGTATTAAGCGAGGTACAAAGAACGGACCCCTGGCCACTATAGGTGTCTGTTTGTCGATTGTAAAACCACTCCAAACAGCAATACACAAATAGTGGGAAAATGTTGAACTAAATTAATTATTTCATATTAAACCAAGCGGATGTTTAAGGATGTCACAGCTTTCAGACGCTCTCAACGCAATAGCTGCGTGCGCTCGTCATTCTTAGCTCCACCAATACAATACGCCCCCATTCGCTCAGTTTTATTCGGAAAGACCGAATAAATGTTTAAAGCTCAAACTTTCAGTTGCTAATCTCATTTCACTTAAGTCTACATTAAACCTCTAGAAGAGATGCTCTGACTCTCTATACATTAGATGCGTCTGGATAATGATGTGGATTTCACAAGTGGAACTGGGTGAACCAGTTATATGTTGTAGTTTTTCTTGGTAAAAGCCACAAGCTTTAAAGAAAGCAATGTGCTTGGCTCCCAGTCTGAAGTCAGCGGAGTCTCAAACAGAATAGCTAACATGCTTACGTCAGTGCCGGAACACACACACAAGTGAGCAGGACTGATTGCGTCAGAGTGGAGGATCCTCTCATGCTCGTATGTCTTTCTCCTTTCATCACTCTCCCTGTCATCCTCCCCTCTGAAACCGAGAGTGGGGGTGCCCTCATTCAGTCTAGCTGGAGGAACTGAATCAAATCTCCTCCCGAGTTTCCTTCATTTTTCTTTTTCTTTTTTTAATCTGAAAGTTTCACACTGAAGTTTAGTACTGTCACTCTTATTCAATTTTTCTCAGAAACCGAAAGACTGCAGAAGGTTCTAACTTATCAAAATTCTAACCTATCACTCTCATGTTTAGGAGTGACACGCTTAGATGATCAGATCTTCATTAATAGAAACCCAGGAGTGCCATCAGTGGTGAAGTTTCATCCTTTTAACCCCTGCATTGCTGTAGCTGACAAAGACTCCATCTGGTGAGTGACTGAAATATACACATCCACATTCATCTATAATCATAACTCTTTGATAGAGAAGCATCAGCAAGCATAAGACTGTAATGGAAGTTGGACTGTCATTTTTCAAATAATGCCACTTGTGTAGGGGCAGATGACAGATATCTATGCTTTTTATATCATTGCACATAGAAGAGTGTTTTCCATGAATTACCTGCCACTGTCTGCCACAGTTTCATAATGAATCAGAAATATATTCACACTTCTAATAACAGATCTCTAAAGTTGTGTTTTGCATCATTGATTTGACAAAGCACCTGTAAATAAAAAAAATAACGAGCTTGCAATATGGGAATTAAATTATCTAATCATAAAAGCCAGTGATTTAACTAAATAAGTATATTGTCGATTGTGCTGCATGTTTCAAAGCAAAGTGCAGCACTGTGTTTGCACAAGCAGCTCATAACCCTGCGTTTTCACCATCTCAGGCAGGTTGGTTCACAGTGGTACCTCTGCATTTGGGAATGTAACATGCACCAGTTATGCTTTTTCACATTCACATTAATTCCACTATATCATTCACTATATGAGATGCTGTTTCTAGATGAGATAATGTTTGTAAATCTGTTCTCACAGAAATTTAAATGTAGTTTTCCCTTAACGCTGGGTTCTTTGGGAATAAAAATAAATTAAGACAGCATTGTCATGTTACTTCAGTAGTGTTAAGTAAAAATTATATACTCATTTTTCATTTACATTTATTTTACAGTTCAGTTGTATTGCAATACAAATTACAGAGGTCTATAGTGTCACAAAATTTGGTGTGTTTGAAATATTAAAAAAAAAATTTAAATATTTGTTTTAAAGTTGTAATCATTTGCGGTAATTGTGGTAACCATATTTAGGCTATTTTTGCACACCCTCTCTGTGTCACAAATCTGTAGTTGTGGATATGAGGATATGAGAGATGTAAGACATTTTAAAACTTTTATCACCTCTATGATTTAACCCTAATTTGTAAAAAGGCTAATTAAATTTTAAAGTATAAAAAGTCATGCATTTGAATCAATTATTTTAAAACAAATTTAGTTAAAAACACTGATTGTGATTAATTTGTGTGATCACTTAGAATTGTTCAAGGCGTCTCTGTTACATGCTTCAAAATGTATATATACTGTAGGTATGTATGTGACAAAGGATGATGTTTGCTACCATGTACCGGTATTGTTATATTGTTGCATATAAATGAGAATAATTGAATATAGTCCATCCTTCTTTTTTTTTGCAGTATTGGCCAACAATACTGTTCATATGTGCAACTGTTTTAATATTCTGGATAATTATGTTTTGTAATGGGGTATATTATGCATCATTTGTAACATGTTATTATAATGTAATCTGTTCATCAGAGACATGCATTTGGCAAATTTTCTTGCTGAACTCACACTAGCAGAGAAGCACTGTGAACTGTATTAAAGTTGCGTGTGTGTGCATGCAGTTTTTGGGACTGGGAGAAAGGTGAGAGGTTGGATTATTTCTACAATGGGAATCCACGGTACACACGCATCACATCCATGGAGTACCTGAATGGACATGACTGCTCTCTCCTGCTCACTGCTACTGGTCAGTTCACCTATCAATCATGTTGACGCAGACTTTGAATGGTTCTCATCTTTGTCAACAGTTTCTGTGCTGACATTCACCATGACACTTTTTTGCAGATGACGGAGCATTGCGAATTTGGAAGAACTTTGCTGACCAGAGGAATCCAGAGATGGTCACAGCATGGCAGGGGTTGTCTGACATGCTTCCCACTACACGAGGTTTGCTTTCCCACTCTTCTCCTGTCATCTGAGTTTCTTTTCCCCATCTACGTCCTGCTTGGCCAGTTTTTGGAAAAATACGTCAGAATTTCCAGTCTTACTGCATGAGGCAGGACTGTAGAGATGCCCATGGGTACTCTGGTATGAAAACAGAATGTTAGTCATTGTATTGGTTTCAGTTTTGTTGGTTTATTTTACATTTCCTCAGTTTGCTGTTATGTAAGACAAATGGGAAGTTAAGTCTTTCACAATTGTTTGTGCTAGACAACATTTGTATGAATATATTTATTGTCCTAACCAGAACCTTAGCTATATTTGGGATATAAGCTACAAAGGTGGCTAAGCTTACTTTTGTTATATATATATATATATATATATATATATATATATATATATATATATATATATATATATATATATATATATATATATATATATATATATATATATATATATATATAATTGCTTATTTGGACATATTTAATATATTTAAATTACACTATACTAAATGCATATTAAATGTGTTATTTTGAAACAACTTTAAGTATATTAAAGGTACACTATGTAGGATTTTTGCAGTCAAATATCCAAAAACCACCAGGCCAGTGTTATATAATTTGTTCTGTTGAGTTCTTAAAAAGTTTCCAAATGTTTCCAACTATTTGTAAATTGTGAGAAAAAAGCTATTTTTACCAATGAAATGTGACGTGTGAGCCTGTCAATTGCGTCATATCTGCGTTTCCCTCGTTTTCTTTTTATTTATCAGAAAAGCTTTACTCTCAATGGAGTGTGAACAAGTGTCACAGCAGCCGCCGAGCGAACGCACAGAGTAACTTCATAACATCATTTTAAACACTCTTAAATGTATATAATAAACAGAGCTGCGTTACCTCATACTCATGACCGGAAAAGTGGAGATAACTAACATGAACAAACCATGAACAGCTAGATTTTTATTAACTAACCTTAACAAAGATGAACAAATACAGTAACAAATGAACTGCTCATGGTTAGTTCATGTTAGTTAATACATTAACTAACGTTAAGTAATGACCATTGTTCTAAAGTGTTACCATTAATTTTAATTGACTTCAAGAACATTTTAATAGCATTAGAAATGCATTAGTATTACACTACTAGTATATTATAATGTAGTTTTTTTTCAGTATTCAAAATGGTATAAAAATGCAAAATTATTAAATATAAATGTTAAAGACACATACACACTTTGAAATATAGAAAACTTTAATGTACTATATCATATACATTACAAAATATAGTCCTTGAGTACATTAAAAAAGTACACCAGCATACATAATCTCTTGACAAATACATTATAATAAATGAAAGATCAATGAAGTGCTATGGCAGAGCTATTTTCATCCACTTGTAGAATATTTCAGTTATACCTGTATTACTAAAAAGCACATTTTCTCATGAAAATGCATATAAATAATACAAGTGTGCAATGTCGTGGAATGTATACAGCAAAATAAGTTTTGGGATGCATATGGTGCGCTGTTTTTCGCGTGAATATTATACGCATTTTATGGTGTATTACGCACAAACCCCCCATTCCCATCCTTCCTAAGAGCGTGTCATATACACAGCATAAAGTGCGTATCATATGCATGTGAAAAACTGCGTAGTATATGCACGCCAAAAGTCATTTTGGCATATACATTCCACGACATTCCACACTCGTACTATTGATTCGCATTCTCATGTGATCGTGTTGGAATACTACATCATTGAATAAAAGTTACTGGAGAACAAAGCCCAGGTGAAAAGGACATACTATTAAATGTATTAAAAATGCACTTGGAATTCAAGTAGTATGTTTATATTATATTTGAATTGTACTAAAAACATACTTAAGTACACTTTTAATACATTTAATAGTATGTTTTTTTTTCACCTGAGAGTGCAGAAGTGAATGCATTTTTTCTTTGCAATCAAGCCTGCAAAAGTCTTAACCAAACAAAGAAACAGAAGAGTTTAAATGCCACACCATCTTCAAGTGGATGGTCACTTCTTTGAGTACGACTTGCATTTTCTGCAACGGACTTGCGATTCAGACACTGTAATGTTTGAAGACTTCTTTATCACTGTGAAAGGGAAACAAATATTTATATAAAATTAACCAATGATTAACATTTTACATCCATGTTAGAATATAATATTTAATACATCATTTGCATTGATATGCATTACTATTCCATGACTTTTCAGTTTAGCTTTCAAAGCTTTGACTATATCTTTATCTTCATTTTTATCCTCTTGTCAGTCATCACTATACACAGCACTCTATGAGTTACAATGAACATAAGATTAGAAGACCAACAACACCCCTTACACACCCCTGAGCACAGTTCATCAGTTACTGATATTGTTATTTGAAGCAATAATGCAGTCTGTGTATATCAGGGTATGTTGTATTTTGATAATAGAGTGGTGTAGGTGTGACATCACTTTGTAGGCCAAAACATGGAAAACGGTTAGCGTTTTGCACTTCCGGTTCTCTCATAGCGAAGTCATTGTGTTTTTTAAATGCTATTTTGTTTAAATTGCTAAAATAAGGTCTGTGGTGAACACAAGCTCAAGACGCTTTCACATTTTACTCTCATAATAACATATTAACATGCACGCTTCACCTCTGTTGCAGATATTTAAGGAAATTAGAAGTTTTGCTAAATGGCACATACCAGGACGACCATGACAAGTTATCTGCGGCTTAACCAAAAAACAAAAACAATTAAATAACAGACAGATTTCTACATTAATGACTCAAAGGAAGCACAGAGCCATTTGGACAATCTTCTAAAAAAAACTTTAAAAAAAAGCTTTTGGAAAAAACTAAAATCCTGACCACTGCCAATTAATTGTTCTGTCTCCTGAAGAAGTTCAGCCTCCCCACATAAGCTTACAAAACTGACAAGACTAAACAAAATAATATTATAGTCCCAGTGCCTTATCATTATTCTCGACAAGCCTCGTAGACAATGGATCTCACCAGCTTTGTCTTTTGTATCTAGAAGAATTTGTCTCAAACTGGTTATTTTTCGGTAGGATTTAGAGGAATTAAATTGCACATTGAAATGTGTGCATGTGTGCAGTCAGCTTCAACTTTGAGACATGTTTGCTTAATCAATCAATCAGTCAATCAATCAATCAACTTTATTTATATAGCGCTTTTACAATGACGATTGTTTCAAAGCAGCTTCACAGTGTTAAACAGGACAACATTGCAACAAAATTTGATTTGGCTAGTTTAATTTGGATAGTTTATAGAATTATATATGACCAAATTAATAAATTCTATTTGTATATTTAGTTGAGTAACTTGGATCATAATTTGAGTGTCCCCAACAGAGCAAGCCAAGCCAAAGGCGACAGTGGCAAGGAACCAAAACTCCATCAGGGCATGATGGAGAAAAATAAACAGGAGAAACCAGACTCAGTCGGTGCCAGTTCTCCTCTGGCCTATTATTAACAGTGTATAATTATTACTCTGGCAACCTTGCAGGTCATAAATCATATTATATAGGAATATTCAAAATTTTGGGTATGACGCACGAGACTGGTTCATTTAGGATGGCGCGTCGATTACACAAGAATATGAATACTTGAAAGATCGGAGTTATTGCGCCGGAGACGGGTTAATTGAGGATGACGTTCCGGTTAGGCAAATTCAGAGGAGACACTAATGGACACGGTCTCAGCAGACACTCCAGGATGAGCTGGTCATGTCCAGATGCAGGTCCACCATCCGATCCGGACACGGCCTGGATCCGGCCGTCTGCAGTAAACCTCGGGATAAACAGAGAGACTAACATTAGTGTGGATGCCACTCTTTTTATGATGTAACGAGTACATCAGGTGTTATGGGAAGTGTTCGGTTCCGGCTGACCTAGTTAATGCAGCCTAACAATCAGTCATTTTATTTGAATAAAGAAAGTTAAAAATGTTCTATGTGTATGCCATAGTAAAGAGATGTGTTTTTAGTCTAGATTTAAACTGACAGAGTGTGTCTGCTTCCCGAACAATGCTAGGAAGACTGTTCCAGAGTTTAGGTGCTAAATAGGAAAAGGATCGACTGCCTGCAGTTGATTTAGATATTCTAGGTATTTTCAACTGGCCAGAGTTTAGAGACCGCAATAGACGTGATGGAGTATAATGCGTTAAGAGCTCGCTAAGTACTGGGAGCTAAACCATTTATTGCTTTATAAGTAATAAGCAAGATTTTAAAATGTATGTGATGTTTAATAGGGAGCCAGTGCAGTGTTGACAGAACTGGACTAATATGATCGTACTTCCTGGTTCTAGTAAGAACTCGAGCTGCTGCGTTTTGGACCAGCTGGAGTTTATTTATTAGGCGAGCAGGGCAACCACCCAGTAGAGCATTACAATAATCTAGCCTTGAGCTCATGAACGCATGTACTAATTGTTCAGCATTTTGCATTGAAAGCATGTGACGTAAGTTAGATATATTTTTAAGATGGTAGAATGCAGTTTTAAAGATGCTAGAAACGTGGCTTTCAAACGAAAGATTGGTATCAAAGAGCACACCCAGGTTCCTCACTGACGAGGACTTGACAGAGCAGCCATCGAGGTTAGACAGTATTCTAGGGCACTACTTGTGGAGCTTTTCTGTCCAATAATTAAAAATTCAGTTTTATCTGAATTAAGTTGCAGGAAATTACTATTCATCCAATTTTTAACATGAGCTATGCATTCCGTTAATCTTGTGAATTGGTAAGTTTCGTCAGGGTGTGAAGAAATATAGAGCTGAGTATCATCAGCATAACAATGAAAACTAACGCCATGCTTCCTAATGATATCTCCCAGTGGTAGCATGTACAGGGTGAAAAGCAACGGTCCTAACACTGAGCCTTGCGGTACTCCATACTGAACTTTTGATCGGTGTGACATCTCTTCATTTACTGCTACAAACTGATAACGGTCAGATAAGTAAGATTTAAACCATGCCAATGCAGTTCCACTAATGCCAACATAATTTTCGAGTCTATTCAAAAGAATATTGTGATCGATAGTATCGAATGCAGCGCTAAGATCGAGTAACACTAATAGAGAGATACAACCACGATCAGATGATAAGAGTAAATCATTTGTAACTCTAATTAGAGCAGTCTCAGTACTATGATACGGTCTAAATCCTGACTGGAAATCCTCACAGATGACATTTCTTTCTAAAAAGGAACATAATTGTGAAGACATGGCCTTTTCTAATATTTTTGATAGAAACGGTAGATTCGAGAGATTGGTCTGTAATTGACTAATTCTTTAGGATCAAGTTGCATTTTTTTAATAAGTGGTTTAATTACAGCCAACTTAAAAGTTTTTGGTACATATCCTAATGTCAAGGATGAATTAATAATATTATGCAGAGGATCTATGACCTCTGGAAGCATCTCTTTTAATAGCCTAGTCGGTATAGGGTCAAGCATACATGTTGTTGATTTTGATGATTTAACAAGTTTAGCCAATTCTTCTCCTCCTATAGCAGTTAATGAGTGTAATTTTTCCTCAGTGAGACTACAATGTTCTTTCTGAAGTGATACTGTAGTAGACGGCTGTATGGTTATAATTTTATTC
Organism: Gobiocypris rarus; assembly: GCA_023029165.1. Taxonomy (NCBI): domain Eukaryota; kingdom Metazoa; phylum Chordata; class Actinopteri; order Cypriniformes; family Gobionidae; genus Gobiocypris; species Gobiocypris rarus. The sequence continues at coordinate 17,937,882 of CM040921.1, forward strand.
CTAATGTTATCAATCTTACTAGTAAGGACTAATTCACCTCATCTACAAATCTTTCTGTTTGAAACATTATATTTGTAGTACATATGATATGTAACAAGGGGACTCTGTATAAGGGAACAGGTCTAAACTCGTCCAGCATTCATTTGAACGGGCCGTAACTATCAACTCTGCAGTGGATATTAATATCCACAGAATAGTGAAACACTATTTAATAGCCAGGTAACTTAGATCGGCAGTTCAAGACATTAAAATTCGTAAGCACATAGCACAAGAACACTTATCTTTAATAGCTTTATTGATTACTCTAACATGTAAAAATAGAATCTAACAAAAACATACACACATTCACACGCGTTGCAGAAAGGAGGAAAGTAAGGAAAGAGTGAGTTTTAAGAGAGAGAGAGAGAGATGTCCCAAGTTTTCTAGCAGTATCTGCATTTATAACACATGACCTGAATGAACCACCGGTTTTGACTTAAACCCTCCTATCGTTGCTTAGGCAGGGTTATTCAATTTGATATCAATGCACCAGTTCAGTTTAGAATCTGGAGGTTACTTGCGTTTGTCGCACATGTCATCATTGAACGGGGATTCGCGGAAGGTCTTGTCGTGTCTTTGATGGGCGTCTTGGGAAGCCAACCACGTGGCGTGTTGGCTGCTGGATGAGGGGGTCTCGTGGCTGTTTGAAGTTGAAGCGCGCTCGCTGGAGATTCGTTGAGAGAAGCTGTGCGGCGAAACTTAACTTAGAACACGAGACTCGCGAAAAGAAAATAAACTTAAGTAAAAGAAAGGAAAGTGAGAGTTCTAGATGGCTTGAATGAAATTCAACCCATTTTCTCTGGTCTGCCACCTTTGGAGTTCTCCAACTCCTTCTTCGAGGTGGAATACACAATGCAAGAACAGCAGGCAGTGCGAACAAAAGAACAGCAGGCAGCGTTTGATGAGAGGGTTTCTGCTCTTATAGGTAAAATCGAGCACCGCCCACTTTCGGGTTGACCCAATCGTGTCTGTCAGTCTTTTGGCGCGCAAAAGTTCTTTGTTCAGTTCGGTTACGCCTCCTGGCTGATGTACAGAGGGGGCAGTTTATCCTTACAAAGCTGGTATTCTTATAATAATCCTTTTTCTGTAAATTATTTTACAAGATTCGGTACTATTGAGTTTTTCTGATGTACCAAAACTATAATATTAAGAGTTGAGAGTACAGAGATACAAGAATTCCACAGTAACTAGAATACATAGTTTGATTCACATAAAGTAAAACCCTAGATATTTTAATACATCGTATAAAGACATTAAATCAACAAAATATTTATTTTTAATATATATGAGTCGCCATCAGTTCGACAATCACTGGTTTAGTGATTTGATGCAGTTTATGGTATCCTGGTTTCTGTGAGTTTCCTACTGAGTGCTGGGTCTTAAGGAATTTATGGTGTCACAGAGCCAGACTTAGAAGTTACTTTGTCGATGGGAGAAGGGAAGAAACTGCCTGTGGACCAATGAGAAGTCCCTTCCTTCCTAGGCTTGGTCCCACAGGTGTCGTAAATCTTTGTCCGCTGGAATGTTGAGTTAATTTTGTGTGGACTCACGTTTGAATGAATTATCTGTAAGATTCATTTGTCTGTTGCGGCCACAATTGCTACATATTTGTGTTCTTTATTTCTGTAGAACACAAAAGGCAGAACATTAAGACTGCTGTTTCGCATAAAACAAACAATTGACTGGGATTGTCAAAAGTACAAAAACTGTAGTTTATTTAACTCCATATAATATATTTGTGTGAGAAACAGATAGGCAGATATCTTCCTAGATTTGACTTCCTCTTCCAAATGTTCAAATTTAGTACTGTTACTATAATGAATAAAGTTGGCTGCATTTGAAATAGGAAAACATTGGCATACTAATGTACTATTCATGCCAGAGTGGGATACAATCATTTTAAATTCAAATGAAATGTGCAAATTGTGCAGTATACACAATACGGAGTGTGCTATACTCCGTTTTGTGTATACTGCACAATTTGCACATTTCATTTGAATTTAAAATGATTGTATCCCACAGTCATTATGTGATTGGATTACCAAAAGACATTTGTATTAAAATTGCACAAACTAAGCTTTTACATATTCTGTACTGTTTCACTTACCATTTCACCTGCTCAGTAAACAGTGTTCCATAGCAAACACAGAATTGGTGGAATGCAAGATTATCAGTTAGGGATATACATTTGTGTCTGTTCCTCACATAAAGATATCATAGAGCTGATCTCAGAAATGTAATTAAGCTGGTTTCTAGGACCAGCTATCCATCAGAACAGAAAATAGTGGTAAATCCTAGTGTCCTTATGCCCTTATGACTGACCCCTAGCCAAATGTAAAATTCATGAATACATTTCTGCATGTCTTATATAAATCCATGCTAGATGGCACTTTTCCCTCAATTTTAAAATGAAAAAGGTTTGCTTTTAAGTATGCTTGTGAAATAGGTCAGCCGCTTTAATAGAAATCATAAATGCTAGTGTCCTCCAAGTCTGGTTGCTGTAAGCCCTTATTCTTAGTGCTGTGTCTCATTCCTGTTTTCCCTGCATAGATAACAGCTGCTTAGACACTCTTTCTTTCCTTTGTTTTCTTTATTAACCCTTTGAGCCCTTAAGTCATTTTTAGAGTTTTTCTTTTTGAGTTACTACACAGAAGTAAAGACTTTAACTCTAAAACTACAGAAAGGAGAGTCAAAAGGTAGGTATTGTTTGATAGAAAACTTTTTTAGAAATTTAATTTTTATTTACATTTGGACTTCTCATGCAGAGAAACTTCTGATAAAAAAGAAAGAAAAAAAGGGTGCTCAAGCGAATTTTTTTACAAATCTTTCTTATTTGACAACAAATCATGAAGGAAATAAAGTAGGAGGACAATAACTTTTTGGTGAGGTTCCCCTACAGGTGAACTGCATCTGAATCAAATTTTTTTGGTGATGGCATAAAGAAATCAGAAGTTGTAGCATTTGGATCCAAAGTAGCCTTTTGTATAGTCGAGGATTCAAAACCCTCTCCAAACAAGTTTTTCCGGTTTGTCATTTTATTGTTCACTCCATGAACAATATCTTTAGATCTAAGTGATGGATTATGGCGAGCTAGGGCAATGTGTGTGTGTGTGTGTGTGTGTGTGTGTGTGTGCGCGTGCGTCGCGTGCGTGCGTGCGTGCGTGCGCGTGCGCGCGTGCGTCGCGTCGCGTGCGTATGCGCGCGTGCGCGCGCGCGTGCGTCGCGGCGTGCGTGCGTGCGTGCGTCGTCGCGTGCGCGCATGCGCGGCGCGTCGCGTGCGCGCGTGCGCGCGTGTGTGGACTGGTAATCCCTCACGGTATGGGGACAAAATGTCCCCACAAAGATGGCAATATCCAAAATCCTTGTCCTTGTGGGGGACATTTTTGTCCCCATGAGGAAAACATCTTATAATTCACACTAAGTGATGTTTTTTGAAAATGTAAAAATGCAGCATGTCTCCTGTGATGGGTAGGTTTAGGGGCAGGGGCAGTGTAGGGGGATAGAAAATATAGTTTATACGGAATAAAAACCATTACGCCTATGGAATGTCCCCATAAAACATGGAAACACAACATGTGTGTGTGTGTGTGTGTGTGTGTGTGTCTGTGTCTGTGTCTGTGTCTGTGTGTCTGTGTCTGTGTCTGTGTCTGTGTCTGTGTCTGTGTCTGTGTCTGTGTCTGTTTTCCATGATCTGAGCATGTTTTATGAAGTTACATAAATGCTGCATCCATACATTATTTACATATGGTTCTGTTGGGGTGGGGTTTCACGTACAAAAACTTGCTCAAGTTTAGTCAAAACCCAAAACAATTATGCTTGTTGTATTCTACTCCATAAGACCTTTCAAATGACGTATGACACATATCTGTATGATGTTTTTGACATATTACAGTATATAGTACAACAAATATTTCATAAATTATGAAAACTTCATTTATCAGCAAATAACTTTGCACTACTTAGTTCAGACTCCAAGCTTTCAAATTACACCTATTTTGTGTTGATCAAGGCAGTAGTTTTGAAAAATATGATTAATGTACCTCATAAATGTTCTTGTCACTAGGTGAAACTATTCTGATCGGCTGTGTTTTATGATTAACTTTGCAGTATATTCTTTTTTTCACATTTAGTGTGGACAGACAATTTGCTTGTTGCTGGAATCCTTACTTATTAGAACACAGTGTAAAGGGCTGTTCACACCAAAGGTGATAAATCTAATGTTAACTCAAGCATATAAAATGGCAGATGACAACTGCACTACATGCTTACAATAAACAGAACATTATTATACGTTGTTGCAATTTGCAACATCACTGCTAGATGCCGTATAAATTTACACAGTGCACCATTAGTTGTGCCATAAATGGAAAACTGTATTTACCTTGGCATAGTTGAATAATAAGAGTTCTGTACATGGAACTGACATACCATGAGCCTCAAACATCATTGTTTCCTCCTTCATAAGTAAATCTTGTGCTTGAAAAAGACCACTGAAAAACGAATCCCAACACCGACAGTGACGTAACCGTCATGATCATTAATATTTATGCCTCCCCAAATTTGCATATAACCAGCCCATGTTCAAGGCCAGGCAGTATTAACGTGGACCTGCACCGAATCAACAGAAGTTCTGCAGGTATTGTGAAGATGAGGACAATACAGTGAAAACTAAATTGTTCAACTAAATTTCCAAATAAATCTAATTATTAAACTAAATTGACTATATAAACTAAATTACTGATCTAAAGCCCACATTGTCACTGTATGATAATTGAAATATATTCTGTTGCATTATTTTCCTGTTTAACACTGTGAAACAATCTGCATTGTTAAAAGCGCTATATAAATAAAGTTGACTTGACTTGACTTGAAAACGGCAGATCATGGATATATATGTTTCAGGCTGTGCAGGGGATGTGAGCACTTTTCATTGCCGTCCCACAGGACAGAACTGTCAACAGGCATGCTTTATGTTTATCTATAACAGGATACAGCACCAAATTAATTCAAAGTTGTTAGTTTGCTCTGACTAGTGTCAATTTCATTAACGAAAATATGACGAAAAATGTTGACACTTTTCACCCCTGACTAAGACCAGACGAGATGACACAAACGTCCCTAAACGATTATTGTGACTATATTAACATGCAATAGCGTTGACGAAAAAATAAGAAACTAAAATGTAGTTTAAAAAATAAATACTTGAACAAAAAGCACTCTTTGGTTTTGTCAGGGGGAAGAGGAGTGTTCGTGCTTGTGGTTGCCAGATTTCAGTATTTAAAAACCCCCAATCAGAGCTTTTCTGTTAAAATAACCCGTATACTATGCAATCTGGCAACCATGTGCACACGAGCTCTCTCTTGTGCGTGCAGATGATCTGCTGTTTGCGATTGAGTTAGCTAAACAACTGCACTTATGTGAGATGCTGAAATGAGCCAATCAGAGCAGAGCTCAACATTATTACTCATGATCCTTTCAAATTAGGCAAAAACAGCCCATTTCATTCTAGGTACAATTTCTTGGGTTGTAAATGGACCTGTAAAACCGTATCAGGACAATTATTTTTGCCCTTAAATAAGCTGCATACCCTCTATGTAGATATCAGAGAACAATTTAAAATATAGTTTCAACTCATTCTAGGGCACCTTTAAGTCATTGTTTATCTTTCTCTCTACCGCAGCTATCAGATTTCATTTGCATATTTGCAAATTAGCTCTTGTCACATGATTGACTGCCACATGACAGTTTGAATATGAGAAAGTGCAAATGAGTATTTAGTAAATGAGTAAATATTTTTTTTTTAAAAGACAAATTTTTTAAAAGACTTAATTTCGTTACCAACTTTTTTGATGATTAATTTGTAAAACATAAAAAAAGAAGCATTGCATAAGGCCCCGTTATTGCACACATTTTAAAGCGGGAGATAGTCGGTTCGGCCCCATTCTGCAGCAGATTATCAGTGAATCCCAGTTGTTGCCGATGAAAGTTTGTAAAACTATCCGGTGTAAAGACACTGCAGAGGCAGTTGTTGGTGGTGATCGTCAGCACTCTATCAAGGTAGCTGTTCACAAAATGAATCCACCTCTTCTTGAGATCGTCTTTTTTTTTTTTTGTAGGCTTTTTGTAAGTTGTAGGCTGTCGTAACTAGCGGTACTGACAGTAACTCGCAATCTAGCGGGTGAACTGAAGTGAAATTGCGAATGTACTCTAGTTATGGGGGAGGAGCCACATGCCAAGCGGCTCCAGTGCGTCATTGAGCCACCGTTTTAACCCCGCCCAAAAAATCCGGAACACAGCAATGGTGAAAAACTTCTTAACGGTTTAACTTCTGAATTCAGTACTACATAGTTCACAGTCTTGGTAATGTGTTTCAACAATACATTTCTAACATTTCTAATGTGTTTAGAAACACATCTCAGAATTGCCTTTACAGGGACTTTAAAGTTGCTTCTAGGCATGCTTCTTGATTATTACAATTGAATTCAACTATTAAATTGAGGGAACAAATTAGAAAAATAAAAAGGATGGATTTCGTATGGCTGTTGAAAACAGATTCTATACGTTGTACAATTTCAATTATTTATACATGCTTTTTGATTACAAGAGTGCAGACTGTAGAAAGCTATGCTTAAGCACTGTTATAATTAGGAGGGGATACTTCAAAGATTTCCTCCCCCCTAAAGAGTTCCTGGCCCCAAAAAATGTGAGACCTCCTGCTTTAGCATATACTAAATTATAGCACACATGTTGTATGGATTAATTTAATGGAGCTTCAATGCCACTGTAAACTATATAGTAACTGTAACATTCTTCAACATTTCTTCTTTTGTTGTTAACCAAATTTAGCTTTAGGAAAACATGAGTGGTGAGTAAATGATGAATTTTGGGTAAACTGAACCTTTATTACGATACCATTTTGACAAAGATCTTCGTGTTTAACATACTGATTGTTGTTGGTCAGTAGTTTTATAGCATATATTCTTGCACTCTTTGACCTCTATTTATTCAGACTGAATGTCAGGAGAAAATCTCAGTCACATACAACAAAACGCAAGGAGATGCTTGAGCCGCTGGCTTTCCTGAAGAACTCCTGCAAATCTGCACTTCTTTAAGATGAATGAGCAAAGTTTTGACTGGGGGGCAGATATCAGCCTTGCTATTCGGCTCCCAGTGAGAAAACCTGATTTACTTGGTAGATTTCATGCTGGGAAACCACAGCCTTGTTTTCCCTCTCTTCGCTTCAGTGTGTGTGTGTGAGTGAGTGTAGAGAATGTATGAGTTATGAGTGGGCATCTCTCTCTCTCTCTCTCTCTCTCTCTCTCTCTCTCTCTCTCTCTCTCTCTTTCTCTCTCTCTCTCTCTCTCTCTCTCTCTCTCTCTCTCTCTCTTCACCAATAGAAATGTGTATGTGAAAGTATGTTTCCATGTAAAAGTGTGTGTGTGTGTGTGTGTGATAAGGCTCAGTCCCACATGCCGCCTTAAACCTTTGAATGTACCACCTCTAAATCCACACTTTGGTGTTACATAGACTGTTGGTAGTCGAGAATATCAAAAATTCCTGATGGTCACAAAGGAGGCATTCTCAAGTGCTGAAGCCTAAATTGGAAGACAGGCCAATTCTACGATCATATGGATTTTACTGACATATGTGCACAAAGGCAATTGTAAGACCACAAGTGTGTGTGTGAAGTGCACCATTTGGGACAGGGCCATAGATCACGTCCTGGTGTGTGTTTGCTATCACTGGTGTCTTCTAGCTGATATACTGAGCGACCCTCCTTATCTCCTTCCTGTGTTCTTCCCCTCTCATCATCTTCTCCTCTCGCAGGTTTGGCCCGACGGGTCTCAATCTATCTTGACAGAAGTAAGCAGGGAGGTGAGTGCTTTTCTCTTTTCTTTTCCTTTACCTCTGTTTGGTGTTTGCATATGTGAGACTTCGCCACTAATGGTTTCCTATTCTCAGTTATAGCCTAACATATTTCTCTATATCCATCCGATTTGCTCTTTTTATTCTTTCTTCAATTCTGATTGGTGGAACACAAATCTGTCTAGTAGTTAATTTTAAGTTGTTTTTTTTTTTGTTTTTTCAGTGTGTGTGTTTTGAAGAGCACATTTAGTAGAGGAACTAATTTGGAACTTATAGTGTGGCGCTCTTAGCCAAAATGAGCAAACACAAAGGGATGTGGAATCCATAGGAATTTAATAAATGATGGGCTCTTTTTTAAACATGGATACCTTGTGGGATTTTTCATTGCTTGTGTTTCTTATAACACACATATAAAGAAAGGTGATAAAGTATTGTGTAACCTTTTGATTGTATTCCCTGAGTAATATCACCATCAGCATAAGTATATTAATCTAACCTGAATCAGACTGATTTGTGTGCATGTGTGTATTGTGCTACTGGATATATGTGCATATTCCTTTTGATAAGAATGGTAAATTGTGTACGTATGTATATTCTAAGTGTTTGTGCGCTATGTGCAAACGTCTTTTTGCGTATCATATCTGTTAAGCTGTTTGAAAGTTCATATTACTTAATAAGGTGCACATTTATTCATAACACTGGAAATTCTGATCAGTGAAGACAAACCAAACCCATGATGAATGTGCTTCATACGTTTTTTTATTCCTGCTGTAAAATTCTCTCTTGGCTTCTTCACTTGCAGTGTGAGGAGTTCTTTTCTCTTCCCCAAGATTGGATTTTTGATACACAGCAGAAGTTTTAAAAGTAGGGCAGCAGTGCTTCAGTTGCAGCATCGCAGCGTGTACTGATCCACATAACTTTTGGCTGTGTGTTTAGGACACTCACTTTTGGCTGTGTGTTTAGGACACTCATAATGATGTTCTCTGCTCTAACGATTTAACAGCATGAGAGAATGACAAAATTCCCCTTTCACCCTTCAGAAGGTGCTGTCAGCATAAAAGCTGAAGATTTGCAGTCATTTTGATTTTTTTTTTTCTTTTAGTTTAACCTAGAGGTATAAATAGGCTATAAACTGACCAGTGCTGTCAAATTTTATGCGTGCGTGCAAGCCTAGTTATTCACCTTATGTAGCGACATAAATGTAAATAGTGTTCTGTTTGTGTTTGTGTGGGCACTTCCGATTTGCTGCTATTGGTAAATAACTGGAAAAATAATGCCAAAATAATTTGTGCTACAAACCATTGTGTTTATGAAAACAATAATGCACTTAAAATGTGATGAGTAAAAGTTTGCAATATCAATCATAATAGCTCATAATAGTTTTTGTACAACTAAAATAAATGAAAGCGGATGAGAGTGGAAGCCTTGACACAATCAAGTTACAATGACCACCCTCTTACTTTAGGAATAAGATGAATAGACTTGGAAATTAATCAACACTGAATTGACTTAAGATGACACTATTTTTGCAAACTTTGTTGCATTATTTTCATTATTTCATTATTATTATTATCACTGTAAAGCTGCTTTGAAACAATCTGTATTGTAAAAAGTGCTATATGAATAAAGATAACTTGACTTGACACAAGCAGGTTTGACTATTCCAGTGAAAAAAAATTGACTTGCGCTACTAGGCATCATACATATTTTTCTACTATTTGGTATGTCTTTTAAATTATTTAAACCTTGAACGATAGGATACACAAATTAATTAAATAAGCACAGCACGATCATAAATCAAATAGTGTTGCTATTTTCTCTGCGCAAAAATTACTCTGTCAAGAGTAATATCAAGCAAAATACTGAATCATACACATTTACAACTAGCTACTTGATATGTCTGTTTAGATATTTTATATATTAATACATTTTATATTTTATATGTGTTTTTAGATATTTTCAGCCTTGAATGATATGATAGGCTGCATAATATTTCTCTGTCTCCCTCTCTTGGAGACGACAAGCATTTAATGTATTATATATCATTTGTTCAGATTTGCATTTGTATACATAGTAAAAGTTGTTTTAGCAATTTTCCACTACTAAATATTTTCTTGAAACTTCTATGTTTACTAATCAGCTATTTGATATGGAGGTTGTGTGGATGATTGTCCTGACATAACCCATACACAAAGTTCCTCTGTGAAAAAAAAAAAAAAAATATATATATATATATATATATATATATATATATATATATATATATATATATATATATATATATATATATATATATATATATATATATATATATATATATATATATATTTTTTTATTATTATTATTATTTATTTTTTTATTTTTTTTTTTAACATTTAGTATTATTGTTTTAATTAGAAAGTAATTATAGCCAGGACTCAAACTCAGGCTGCCTGAAGCACAACCGCACTACATCTTGACTGTCTATGAAGTCTATGGCATTTAGAGGATATTTTAATAAATGTTATAATTGTAATGAAAACAAATTGGACTAATACAAATACTGGCTCTGCCGCACACCCCTAATTCAAATATCCGTAAAACAAAATAATCATCTATTTTAGAATGTTTAGATATTTTACTGGAAAATGAACTGATACTTATTTTGCAGTGTAACAATTCTCTGACATCAGTGCCTCACACATAACATTTTAAAAACACGTAAATCATACTATTTCCTTCAATTATACATTTTCATAATACTTGAAAGACTGCAAAAGGTGTTATGAATTAGACTTCTCATTGTTTGCACATGAAACAGCACACCTGCGGTGCAGCAGCAGTTGTGCAGTACTGTCAAGTGTGCATCATTTATCATTATTCTCTTGAAAATATTTTCTGTCCAGCTATTTAGAATATATCATTAGAAAGATATTATCATGTGCCAAGCAATTGGCCATATGCACGGTTACTTCCTGGTTTTCAATAAGCCAGCTTGGGCATTTCCTGTTAGCTGTCATTCTAAACTCGCTCTACATGGACACAAAACCATCAAGGGTTGACTTTTTAAAGGGATACTTCAACCAAAAATTAAAATTCTGTCATTAATTACTCACCCTCATGTCGTTCCAAACCCATTCATCTTCGGAACACAAATTAAGATATTTTTTTATGAAATCCGAGAGCTCTCTGACCCCTCCATAGACAGCAATTTATTGAACACTTTCAGGGCTCAGAAAGGTAAGAAACACATCGATAAAATAGTCCATGTAACTCCAGTGGTCCAGCCTTAATTTTATAAAACGATGAGAATACTTTGTTCGCAAAAACAAACAAAAATAACTTTATTCAGCAATTTCATTCTAGCCTGTTTCTCCTACGCAGTTTACGTTGTAAATACAGTGCATCTCCTGTGTCGTCATCACACGCTTGTGCCGTGGTGCTCACGTGAACAGCATCGGGTGCCGTAGAACTCGAAAACTCTGCACTGCTTACAAGTTACTATATTCTGATTATGAACTAAATATTACACTATTGATACTGTTAAAGCTACTTCAGGGCATTGATGATACAGACACACCAAAAGGGTGACATTTCACCGAAAGTTTTCCAGCTGGCTTATATCATTGCAGAAGTTCTTAAGAACATTCTGTGCATATGGTCAATTCTCCCGTTATCTTGGTATAATTAAGTCTTTAAAACATTAAAACATGTTATTCCACAGGAAAAGTGTTACAAAAACTACAAATCAACTACAAATATTTTATTATTATACATCACCTGAACCCTATTGCACATATTGCAATGCCAAAATCAGTGCCTATTGCTCATTGAAGCTCTTGTGTCTGAATGTAAGAACATCCCAACAACTTCCCATGAAAGTGGAAGCTATTATAGCATGGTCAGCAAGCACATAAAATGGTGCTGTGTGGTGTCTGTTTACATACACATGCCATACACCATAAATAAAACAAGGTAAACAATATGACCCACACTACATTAAATACAATATAGTATATAGTACAAAAACATAGTTTGCAGCTACCAAAATTTGTGTTTTAAAGGGAAGTATTTCATCATGACAGCATTGAAATTGGAGTGTTGTTTATAAACCAAACACACAACCGAACGTTTGAGTCTACTGTCGCTGTCTATAATTGGTACTCTATCCACAATAGTGTGTAATGTACAATGACATTTTATAGATCATTCATTGTATAAATTAAATCTCTGATGAACCACCAAATCTCTAACTGGTGTGGCTTCTTCAGTGTTAATAACTCATTGAATAATATATTTATATTATACCTGTTTCAATATTGCACGTTGCCGCCTCACATCAGCCTACAGTATTGTCCTGTTTATTCTTAGGTGCTGCAGTTTTGTCGCCTACCACTTAAATTCAAGAGATAATTAAAGCAGGATAAATTCAAATTTGCTGTCAATGTTTTTATCATTGCCAGCTTGAAAAAAACGATATCATTCCTCTTTTGGATGAAATTCTGTGTTAAAACCAGCCCCATTGTGGCTTTAAATTTAATTGTTTGGAGCTTTGTGGGATGCACATCCAGGGCACGAAGCTCCGGTTCCACCACATCCCAAAGATGCTCTATTGGGTTGAGATCTGGTGACTGTGGGGGCCAGTTTTAGTACTTTTAGTACAGTGAACTTATTGTCATGTTCAAGAAACCAATTTGAAATGATTCGAACATTGTGAAATGGTGCATTATCCTGCTGGAAGTAGCCATCAGAGGATGGGTACAAGGGATGGACATGGTCACAAAACAATTCTCAGGTAGGCTGTGGCATCTCTGGTCCTCTTCAGTCATTTTACGTTTTGAAATTTTTATTTTTTGCTTCATCGGAATGGGATGACACTTGGTGACTTTTGTCAGATTAGCTACGTAAACACACAAAAAATATATAATGGAGATATTTTGTTTATGTTAAAGGGTCGTAAAAAAAAGTCACACTTGTCTCTTTTGCGTAGGAAAATGAATGGGAAATACGCAAAAATACAAAAACTCAGGGAATCTTTTGGTGATACAAACCACAAATCAGCCATGATCCAGAAAAAAAGTGCACAGCAATGTAGGGGTGACACTCTAAAATATCAAGTGCAAATATCGAGTGCAAAATAGACACAACCAACCCCAGACACAAACACTCAAACACACACGCATGTTAACACACACACAAACCACAATATTATACATATACAAATGAACTGGTATGGCTGTTATCTATGTGGTAAAATTGAGCCAAAAGTCTCAAATAAGAGGTTAAAATCAGTTATATTATGCTGTGATAAAACATACCTGTTAATTTCTGTTATATTTGTATTGAATTTTGATGTTTTATGTTCAAAATGTTATCCTCTCTGCTCAGGTTTGAATGTAGTAAAATGAATGCAAAAACTGACTCTTCAAATCATCTAAACCTCGACAAAAAGTAGTCTTTGAGAATGTATAAGTATAAATCCAAATCCACAACTTTATAAAAATAAGTATGTATGTCTAAAAACACTAGAGAATTTATAAGCCACTTTAAATAGTTATAAAGGAACCTAGTGGTCATAACAGGGCATTACATAAGTTTTTCTTTTTTTACTGCCACCAGAGGGCAATAACTACCTCAAAAAATGGATTTTGGGATGCCCTGTCTCTATTTTAACATGGAATACTGTTTATATGCATAATTTTCAATGGGGAAAAATAGCTAATACATTTTTTATAAATATTGCATAGTATCATAAAATACCCTCAAAATTCTAAATTATAATCAAAAAATATAATTGAACTAAAATAAATTTCATTGGTTTTCCTGGGGGAGAAAAAAGTTACATTTTAAGTCTTTGGTCACTTTTGAGTGTGACACAGTGTGACCCTTAAAACGAAGAGGACCAGAGGGTTAAACGATGCCCAGTTGGCACTAAGGGGCCTAAAGTGTGCCAAGAGAACATCCCCCACACCATTACACCACCACCACCAGCCTGCACAGTAGTAACAAGGCATGATGGATCCATGTTCTCATTCTGTTTACACCCAATTCTGACTCTACCATCTGAATGTCTCAACAGAAATCGAGACTGACCAGGCAACATTTTCAGTCTTTAACTGTCCAATTTTGGTGAGCTTGTGCAAATTGTACCCTCTTTTTTCCTATTTGTAGTGGAGATGAGTGGTACCCGGTGGTGTCTTCTACTGTTGTAGCCCATCCACCTCAAGGTTGTGCGTGTTGTGGCTTCACAATTGCTTTGCTGCATACCTCGGTTGTAACGAGTAACGGTTATTTCAGTCAAAGTTACTCTTCTATCAGCTTGAATCAGTCGGCCCATTCTCCTCTGACCTCTTGCATCAACAAGGCATTTTCGCCCACAGGACTGCCGCATACTGGAAGTTTATCACTTTTCACATCATTCTTTGTAAACCCTAGAAATGGATGTGCGTGGAAATCCCAGTAACTGAGCAGATTGTGAAATACTCAGACCGGCCCGTCTGGCACCAACAACAATGCAACGCTCAAAATTGCTTAAATCACCTTTCTTTCCCATTCTGACATTCAGTTTGGAGTTCAGGAAATTGTCTTGACCAGGAACTGCCATGTTGATTAAATAATTGCATTAATGAGAAATTGAACAGGTGTTCCTAATAATCCAGTGTTCCAGTGTTATCTGCTTCCATTTGTATTTAGCTGTACAAAACAGCTTATGCTTCTTGATATTTCAAACTGGTATTTCTTATCAAATCATTTGAATGTATTGTCGTAATTATAAACACACTTGTTTATAGCACAAATCGTTTTGCTGTTTACTGCACTTTGTTTTTCTTCTATTTTTTTTATAGCGGTTAATGAATTGGAAGTCTCGGAAAATAGCTTACTTCTGCATTGCAAAATAAGGTGGATAAGAGGTTAGAGGTTCAGTCAAGTATTCAGTGTTGTATGACAAAATTAATGATTGATTAATGATGATTAATTGACAAAAATATGATGCATTCACCTATATTTTCATTCTGAAAAACAACCAAAAGGTGAGTGTGTGATGTATTATCTTTTATCGAAATGAACAGACATGTCAGGAGAGCACAAGGTCATATATTTGAGTGTGTACGTGTGAAACATCCTACTCTCTCTTGAAGGTGCAGGTATGGTGGTGGACTGGGAGCAGGAGACTGGCCTCTTGATGACGTCAGGTGACGTTCGAGTTATACGGATCTGGGATACAGAAAGAGAAATGAAAGTGCAGGTACTACACACACACACACACCTTCATCTTAAACACATCCATCCCAGGCGAGCTTTGTAGCTCCATCATTTACAATAGATTTAAAAAGTAGACACCCCTGTTAAAACAGATGATTTTTGTGATGTTATGAAACAAAGATAAATAATAGCTTTTGCACCTTTAATGTAAAAATTACAACCTATGTAATGCCACTGAAAATTTTGATTTTGAAATGCATAAAGGAGAAGTCAAAATATTAAATGGATGGATGCAGTAATCTGCTATTTTCAAAATGACAATTTTCACCTGAGATTTGGAGCCAAATTACAGGTGCGTAAAAATGACTTTAAAAAGATGGCAGCATCAATATTTTATTTTTATATAGAGATTGGTAGGTCTATTAGTTAAATCTGTTTACTTTTGCAATCTTTGTTGCATTATATGCCAAAATGTACATGCCTGTAACTCAAGAAGCATTAAACATATCTTATTATCCTTGTAGATTCTGGTTCTTATCAAACATGTATTGTGGTATCTTCATTCTAAAGGCTCCATATGGTACAATGCCAGAGATATGGGAGATCTTAATGTTGCTCAATGAGTAAATTGATCAATTGTACAAATTTTCAGTGGCTAAAAACCAAATGTGGGTCACTTTGCATACAGATAGTTTTTTTTCTTTTAAAGAGTAATATGTAAACAACAAATAATGTTGAAACTAGAAATGTATCTTGTTTTTTTTTTTATCAACACAATTGCATAGAATATTACAGTGACCGGGAGGAGACATTCGGTTTACTTAGTTTTGTTGTAGCCATGACATATAAACTTGTGGGAACATGATAATATGCCATGGCAATGAGATATTTAGTTGTAAGAAAATAATGATGATAAGATCATTTTGTCAAGGTAACAACATAATGGACTGGACGTACAGGTCCTTCTAAAAAAATTTGCATATTGTGATAAAAATTCATTATTTTCCATAATGTAATAATACAAATTTAACTTTCATATATTTTAGATTCATTGCACACCAACTGAAATATTTCAGGTCTTTTATTGTTTTAATACTGATGATTTTGGCATACAGCTCATGAAAAGCCAAAATTCCTATCTCAAAAAATTTGCATATTTCATCCGACCAATAAAAGAAAAGTAAGCTCATCCAGAGTGTTGGGTCTTGCGTCTCTCAACTTTCTCTTCACAATATCCCACAGATTCTCTATGGGGTTCAGGTCAGGAGAGTTGGCAGGCCAATTGAGCACAGTAATACCATGGTCAGTTAACCATTTACCAGTGGTTTTGGCACTGTGAGCAGGTGCCAAGTCGTGCTGAAAAACTAAATCTTCATCTCCATAAAGCTTTTCAGCAGATGGAAGCATGAAGTGCTCCAAAATCTCCTGATAGCTAGCTGCATTGACCCTGCCCTCGATAAAACACAGTGGACCAACACCAGCAGCTGACATGGCACCCCAGACCATCACTGACTGTGGGTACTTGACACTGGACTTCAGGCATTTTGGCATTTCCTTCAGTCTTCCTCCAGATTCTGGCACCTTGATTTCCGAATGACATGCAAAATTTGAGCGACAGTCCAGTGCTGCTTCTCTGTAGCCCAGGTCAGGCGCTTCTGCCGCTGTTTCTGGTTCAAAAGTGGCTTTGACCTGGGGAATGCGGCACCTGTAGCCCATTAATAGCTCGTTTAGAGAACCTTTTCATGATATGCAAATTTTTTGAGAATTTTGGGTTTTCATGAGCTGTATGCCAAAATCAATAGTATTAAAACAATTAAAGACCTGAAATATTTCAGTTGGTGTGCAATGAATCTAAAATATATGAGTTTAATTTTTATCATTACATTATGGAAAATAATGAACTTTTATCACAATATGGACATTTTTTGAGAAGGACCTGTATGTTTTATATACATATATAATAGGCTAATAATAAATAAAGACACGACCAGTGATTACGGGTGTGAGAAGGGATGGATAAAAATGTTTTCTTGTAGGCCTATATTATTTGATGTTCTTATACTTTTATTATTTAACATTTTAATTCTTGCTGTCTATAGGTACGCGCAATACAGTTTAGAAAGGCAGTATGTTAAGTTACTAATAATTTCTTAATTCTGCGCTTTTTCTTAATAAAAAATGATTATGATAGGCCTATTCATTTTGTGCAAAGGTTGTTTACACATTTAACTCTTGGCCATGTCCCCTCCTGGTCACCGTAGAATATACCTGTCTGAGTGCCATAAATATTCTCTTTCCAAAGTTTGCATGCCTGTCATCAAAAGTATTAAAGATATCTTGAAATCCTTCTAGATTCTTAATAAACTTTTATTTGTAATCTTAATTTTTACGGTCCTATTTGGTTCAATCACATAGATATGGGGATCCCAATGTGGAAAAAAAACAAATGTGGCTAACTTTTCATATAGCTCATACTTATTGTGTTCAAAGAGGAATGTCTGAAGAACAAATATTACTGAAACTTGAAATCTTGCTTCCCTTTATCAAAACATTTGCATACAACATACCTCTCTCAGTGCCTACTTGTCGGTAATTCAAGAAGTGTTAAAGATATCTTAATAAAATTTTAAAAGTGTATAAATGGTCCTATTAAACGTTTCTTTTGGAATCTTAATTCTTAAGGCCCAATATGGTTCAATCCTGGAGATATTGGGATGTCAATGTGTTAACATGTAGTAGTTACAATACTCTGTATTTGAAGCTTCAGCAGGTGTTAAATGAACAAAATCCCTTCTTTCAAATATCCTTGAAATTAATTCAAATATAGATTCTTATTAATACACTTTTGAGAGCAAGTTGATGTGCCTCAACATAACCATTTCAGTGGCATTTTTTGGGCACTCAGAGAGGTATGTTCAATGCAATTGATAGAGCGAAATGAGGTACATTTTTAGTTTTAACATTATTTATTCATCATATTTTCCCCTTTAAATGCAATAAGTATCAGTTGTGTGCAAAGTGAACCACATTTGTTTTTTGACCATTGAAAATGTGTAAAATACAGCAAATTGAACGTGGAGCCGAACTGAGATTACCATATCTATGGGACTGAAGTATATAGAGACTTAAAGATGACGATTTCAAAAGAAAGGTTTAAGCATCATCACAAACCAACAATTATCTGCCTTAGACAACATATTTACCTCCAGTTGCCTGTTACTTATATCACCCTGGAAAACGCTATAGGTCTATCTAAACATGCACCACAAGATTCATGAACAGTTTTTATTCTAAAGCTATCACTTTACTGAACACTGAACTGAAAACGCTCCCTCCCAACTACAATACATTCTTGACATGCAAGAACCATGCATGTGCAGTAATGTTATGAGCACTTTATTTAATTTATTAATAATAAAAAATAGCATATGAGCACTTTTTTTCTTTTTTGTGCAATATGGCTTCCTTTTGAACACAAGTATTTTTCATTTCTTTAACTTTAATTGTATATGTTGGAAAGTACATCATTTCATTGTATGCTTGTTTGTACAATGACAATAAAAAATTATCTAATCTAATTAAGAACCATAATCTAAAATTATATTGAAAAAATATTTAATACTTTTAAAGTTACAGGCATGCAAAACCATCAAAAAAAACAATATTTATGGCACCCAGACAGGTATATTCTATGCAATTGTGTTGATAGAAACAAGACACATTTCTTGTTTTGACATTATTTGTTGAAAAAATTATCAGCTTTATGCAAAGTGACCCACATTTGGTTTTTGACCACTAAATTGTGTAACAATTGACCAATTTAGTCACGGAGCTGCATCAAGATCTCCATAGCTCTTGGGTTTAACCATATAGAACCTTTAAAATGAAGATACCAAAAGAAATCTGTTAAAAACCAAAAAATAAAAGAATATTAAGACATCTTTAATACTTCTTGAGGTACAGGCATGCAAACTTGGGTGCTTTTTCCCACTTTTTGAACTGTCACCGTTGGCGTATAATGCAACACAGATTGCTAAAGTAAACAGATTTAACTAATAGACCTACCAATCTCTGTGTAATAATAAAATAATGATGCTGAAGTCATTTTACCCCGCTGTAATTTGGCACCAAATCTCAGGTGAAAATTTTAATTTTAAAAGTCTTTGAAACGACAGAGTGCGACTTGGAGTAATTGTTCTATAAACCATCAAGAAACAGCAGCGAGAAGAACATGCATGACAATGTTTACTTTAGTAAACTTGACCAAAACCACACTACGAAAAGCATTAAGGATTCGGATGGCACTGGTGCCCGGGGAATACAGAGATAACACCTCGCTAGAGCGGCCAGCCTCGGGAAGCGCCTTTCATTTGCTTTCCACCAGTCAAGAGCTTGTAGTACTGCTGTATTTTAATACAGCGTAGCATATTTTGCAAGTAACTTTGTCGCCCTTTCTACGGAAATGGTCCCATATAGTCGGCTTCTTTCCCATTGCTTAATTTTGCGAAATATGTCTGCAGAGACGTGTGGTTGCAAGTGCTCCCCGTGAGATAACAAATACAGCATATTTTTCTTTAACCACACAGCAAACAAACAAAAAAAAACGTAAAAATAAATACCCTTTAAACCGTTTAACTGATAGTATTAATCGGTCAAAATTCTTACTATCTGTTAACGGTTAAACGGTCAATATGAGCATCCCTAATGTCTATTTATGCAGTAGCAGCATATCTTACATGCTCACAACAGCTTGTCTGTATATCTATAAGCAATAGAAAGTTCATACTTGCTCTGCAGCCGCATCAATAATCAACAGCACCAGCCTAGCAGATCTAGTCTGCCAAGACCAAATACATTAATGTTTCCATATTCAATAACATGCTAAAAACTATTCAGAGAGTTTTCATGATTGAAATATTCCCAAGTCAAGTTGTGCCTAGCTGACAGACTCCTATCCAAACTTACTGAGAGCTGTAATATAATCAAGTCAAGTCACCTTTATTTATATAGCGCTTTTTACAATGCAGATTGTTTCAAAGCAGCTTCACAGTGGTAACAAAGAAAATAATGCAACAGAATTTGATTCAGCTGTACAGCTGCTCTGGAGAATACAGTCATGTCATCCAGCTCAGTTCAGTTATCATATATTGTCAATGCGGGCAGATCAGTAATATAGTTGAAAATGTAGTGTCCCCAACTAAGCAAGCCAAAAGCCAAAGGCAACAGAGACGACACAAACTCCATCAGGTGACAGAATGGAGAAAAAAACCTTGGGAGGAACCAGGCTCAGTCGGGGGTGCCAGGCTCCTCTGGCCAACAAACAAGTGTATGTTCATGATTCAGACAAATATTACAAGTCAGAAGTCAGATTAGATCGGAACATTCAGAATATTTGTCCAGTTCCATCTGGTTGAAGATCGAAGTCATCACGCCGGAGACAGGTTTGTTAAAGATCAGTGCCACTGGCCGTCGTGTCGATGAGGCCTTCACAGAGGAGAATCTAGTTGACACAGTCTCTGCAGACACTTCGGGATGCGTTGGTCGTGTCTAGGCGCAGGATAAACCGTTAGCATAAACGGAGAGACTAACATTAGCGTAGATGCCATTCTTCTTATGATGTACGCATACATCAGGTGTTATGAGAAGTGTTCCTGGTTCAGCCTGACCTAGTTAATACAGCCTCTACCCAGAATTTTGTGACCACAATAGACGTGAAGGAGTATAATGAGTTAAGAGCTCGCTCAAGTACTGGGGAGCTAAACCACTTAGTGCTTTGTAAGTAATAAGCAAAATGTTAAAATGTATACAATGTTTAATAGGGAGCCAATGCAGTGTTTATATAACCGGGCAAATACAGTTGATTTCATTGGATTTAGGACTGGACTTTGACTGTGCTATTCTAACACATCAATATGCTTTGATCTAACCTTTCCATTGTAGCTCTGGCTGTATGTTTAGGGTCGTTGTCCTGCTGAAAGGTGAACCTCCGCCCAAGTCTCAAGTCTTTTGCAGACTCTAACAGATTTTCATCTAAGATTGCCCTGTATTTGGCGCCATCCATCTTCCCATCAACTCTGACCAGCTTTCCTGTCCCTGCTGATGAAAAGCATCCCCACAACATGATGCTGCCACTTGGTGTGTTCAGGGTGATGTGCAGTGTTAGGTTTCCTCCACACATAGGGTTTTGCATTTAGGCCAAAAAGTTTCTAAAGAGCACCTTCTTCCACATGTTTGCTGTCCCCCCACATGGCTTGTCACAAACTGCAAACGGGACTGCTTATGGCTTTCTTTCAACAATGGCTTTCTTCTTGCCACTCTTCCATAAAGGCCAGATTTGTGGAGTGCACAACTAATACTTGTCCTGTGCACAGATTCTCCCACCTGAGCTGTGGATCTCTGCAGCTCCTCCAGAGTTATCATGGGCCTCTTGACTGCTTCTCTGATTAATGCTCTCCTTGCCCGGCCTGTCAGTTTAGGTGGACGGCCATGTCTTGGTAGGTTTGCAGTTGTGCCATACTCTTTCCATTTTCGGATGATCGATTGTTCAAGGCTTGGGATATTGATTTATAACCTAACCCTGCTTTAAACTTCTCAACAACTTTATCCCTGACCTGTCTGGTGTGTTCTTTAGTCTTCATGATGCTGTTTGTTCACTAATGTTCTCTAACAAACCTCTGAGGGCTTCACAGAACAGCTGTATTTATACTGAGATTAAATTACACACAGGTGGACTCCATTTACTAATAAGGTGACTTCTGGAGGCAATTAGTTCCACTGTATATTAGTTAGGAGTATCAGAGTAAAGGGGGCTGAATACAAATGCACGCCACAATTTTTAGATATTTAAAAATTGTCTTAATTATAATTTTCCTTCCAATTCACAATAATGTGCCACTTTGTGTTGGTGTATTACATAAAATCACAATAAGATAATTTTTTGTTTGCTGTTGTAACGTGTCAAAACGTTAAAAAAAAAGTTTAGTGGGTATGAATACATTTGCAAGGCACTGTAATTCAATAATAGTTTTATGATATGAGCACTGAAATGTGACTGAACTGTATTCTGAGACTGTATTGCATTGATGATTTCCAGCCTTAATTAAAGGGTTTTTAAATTAAGGTTAAATTAAAACCTAAGGGTTTAGGTTTTTCTGTTTCACATGGCAGGAAAGCTGCACACCTTCATTAACTCATTCAGCTTTTGTGTCTCTGTGTTGCAGGACATCCCAACTGGAGCAGACAGCTGTGTAACAAGCCTTTCATGTGATCCTCAGCGGTCACTTGTAGCTGCAGGTCTTGGAGACGGATCTGTTCGGGTGTATGACCGCAGAATGGGACCTAATGAATGGTGCGTCTCCTTTCACAGAGCCCTGATTGTAGAATCATACAGTACACACCTCATCTCACCTGAGTTTTATAACTGAACCAACTCCTGAGACCTTTGTTAACAATCATATCAGGTGAATCATAAAGGAATGGGGTACCCCCAAAGAAACCTTTGGGGGTAATCAAATCACAGAATCAACCCCAGAGACCTTTAAAAGAGTCATATTAGTAAATTATAAATGCATTTTCATCTCTGATGTGCCACCACAACTAGTAATTCATTAATAAGATGTCTTGAAATCTGAAATTATTTGTAACTGGCTAGATCAGGGAATGAATCAGCAGTCTGGTGGCTACAGGCACTCCTGTCACTTCTGTCAAGGGACCACTGGGCTCGTTTTGTCTTGCATTTAGTTGGATAAAAGCAGGGACGGATTGACAATCTGTGCGTTTTGGAAAAGTTCTGAACAGCCAACAGCAGGGGCACTAATTTGATCACTTATATGCTGCTTTGTGAAAAGAAAAAAAAAAGAAGAAGAGGAAGGAGTCGGCCTACTGGACAGTTTGTGATTGGTCCCCGGATTTCCGGAATCAAATCGCCGGCAGAATGGCTACCAGAAAACATAAGGAGAAAGGTGGATGGTATAAAGTTAAAGAAAAGAGGGCCAAGTCACTTAGCTCACTTAGTGTGCATGGGGTAGAACGGTACGTGTATTCATTTTAACCGGCACGGGCGCCACGGCTCAGTGCATGACTTTGCATGGAGAATACACTATATAAAAATAAATAAAACTCGCTTGAAAATTAATGTAATGTGGAACTACTGTTAGAGAGAGACGTGATGTGTGTGTGCAATACATGTACATATTCCGTCATTTTGTTCATACAGGACATCATAAAAACTGCAAAGTGTTTGCTTATATTTGTGTACACTCACAATAAAACTAAACATTGTGCTTTTGTCAAACTGTAACCTACAACTGTCATCTTACCAAAATCACACACACACGCACACACACACACATATTTTAAAAGCAAAAAATATGTATACAACCCCATTTAAAAACTGTGGCTGTCATTGGTTTTCATTTCTTTCATTCACTTTGTTGTATATTGTATCATTCACATTTTCTGCTAGAATAAAGACTAAGGTATTGAATTAAACGGGAAAACGTACTCGGTTACTTTCGTAACCTCGGTTCCCTGAGAGAGGGAAAGAGTATTGCGTATGGGAAAACTCCTTTTCTCGAGAATATGAAGCAAAACTTTATTAATAAAGGTATCTATGTAAAGCGTAGTGTGGCTGCACGACAATAGCTCAGCGGAGAGGAGCGCTCTGATTGGCCGGGCCGCGGCAACTGCAGGAACCTATGGTGAGGTGGCTGAGAGGAACGAACCAATGGGGGCGCTCCAGAGAGAACGCCGAAAAAGGGGCTTATATTAGCATACAGGAGGCTATATAAGACCCTGATTCGCCATAGGTGTCAGGTTTTAAAAAGACTGGCGCGACACCTAAGAAGCACGAACGCGGCGTGGAACGCAATACTCGTTCCCTCTCTCAGGGAACCGAGGTTACGAAAGTAACGTCCCTTTCGAGAGGTTCCTCGTATTGCGTATGGGAACACAATGTAAAACGCCATGCGTGCTGACTGACCCAAAACCCCCAACTGAATGAGGGAAAGTCAAAAAACCTCTAGGGAGACCGACACAGGCGGGCTTCATAAGGAGAATGAAAGAACCGGAAGAGTCGGTTCGTTTGAACACCTGACCGGACATAGTCGGATCTATGGTAGAGTGTAGTGGTGCTTATGAACGATTGTGTATAAGCAGAATGCAATATAAGCAATCGTTTTGCCAGGGCTGCAGATAAAGCCCTTAGATGGAGAAAAGCACTGCTTGTAAAGCTGGGACCTCCAAATTGTAGAATCTGATAAAAGTGGGCGGAGAGGCCCAGCCTGCCGCTGCACAGATATCTTTCATGGAAGTGCCATATGACCAAGACCACGTCGAGGCCATTCCTCTAGTGGAGTGGGCTTAAATGCCTATAGGACAGGTTAGGTTCTAGACCTATATGTTAGTGAGATCGCGTCCACTATCCAGTGTGAGAGTCTTTGTTTCATGACAGCACAACCTTTAGTGCGACCACTGAAGCAATGAAGAGCTGATCCGACTGCCTGAAGGGGGCGGAGCGCTCTGGATACAATCTCAATGCTCTGACTGGGCAGAATAGGCTTGCCTCTTATGCTCTCTGAGACGCTGGTAAAGGAAGCAGTGTAATGACCTACATACTGAAAAGGGGTTGATAGCACTTTGGGTATAAAACCATGTCTCGGTTTGAGCACAACCTTGAAGTTGCTGGACCCGAACTCAAGACAGGAAAGGCTCACGGAGAGTGCGTGTAAGCCACCCACTTGCTTAATCGAGGCCAAAGCCAGCAGAAAAGCGGTTTTGAGTGATAAGTGCTTCGAGCTCGTGGTCTGCAGTGGTTAGGAGGGGGACCCTTCACGGCTTCTAAAACCCGGCGAGGTCCCAAATAGGGACTGAGGATAAGGATAGTGTTCATAACTTGTCAGAGAGGTTTCAGGATACCCGTTGATGGGCCATACATGGAGGGCCCACAGCTCGGGACTGGGATGTCAGATCTTCCCTTTCGCCGGCGTGAGGAGTTTCCTCAGCAGAATGGGCCATGGGGATGTGTCTGACATCTGAATCAGTTCGGAGAACCATGTGCAGTTCTTCCAAAGTGGGGCTATTAAAAGCACTGTGCATACTGTCTCCCCGATCTTTTTGATGGTTTGCAGCAGCATCGCGATCGGAGGGAGCATATAGAGGGAGTCTGGGCCAAACATCGGCCAGGGCGTCCCTGTGTTTGCAAAAAAATATTGGTCAGCGAGTGTTGTGCGAGCTGAATCGTTTGCGGGTGAAGAGACCATTCCCCTGGGGGAATGGGTCCTCTGGATAACATGTCCGGACCCTGATTCATGTGAGCCACCCTTAGGGAGCTCAGATTGTGCTCTGCCCATAAAAGGAGATGCTTAGCCATGCGGTGAAGAGAGTCTGATCTCGGCCGCCCTGGCGTTTTTATGTACGTTACCAAGACGTGGTGGTTCTTATGATGTAAGCCGCTCGTTCATGAGTCTTGAGTCTATGACAGTGCCCAGAAAAGATACTCTACTGATAAGCCTGCCCCTCGAAGGCAAATCTCAAGAATGGCCTGTAGTGGGGGGCTATCTGAACGTGAAAGTATGCGTTTTTCAGCTCTATTGTGAAAAAACAATCCTCGGGGCGAATGTGCGTGAGGATCTGTTTCACCGTCAGCATCTTGAACAAGCATGTCATAAGTGCTTTGTTCAGATGTCTGAAAAATGGGCCTGAGACCGCCATCCATTTTCGGGACGAGGAATTAGCGACAGTAAAAACCTGACTCGCTAGCGTCGGGTGCACTGTTTCCACCGCTCCCTCCTTTAACAGTTTTAACACCTCAGCCAGAAGCACTTGACTGACCCTGCTTCTCACTGAGGGCTCGACCACGGCTTGAATCGCGGGGGTCTGTGAGCAAAACTGTAGCGAGTAACCTTGTTTTATATGTTCAACACCCAATTTGATATACCAGGAATGGCCTGCCAGGCCTGGGCTCATGAAGCAAGGGGGTGAATTAGATTCAGGGGCGGGCCGCTTTGTAATAGGGGCCTGTTAACCCGGTTGCTTGTGCTGTAACACTGAGCTTGTAACACTGTGGGGATAGTGTTTAGGTTTTGGCGGCGCTGGCTTTGCAGTGGGCACGCGCCTCACATTTATATTGCTCGTGGCGCGAGTGTGAAAGGTGCAGGAGTGCAGACTGTAAAGTGGGCACATTTCCTACATATAAAAAGATTGTCTGTCCGCGGCGCTTCTTCAGCACGGCGGCATAGTGACGAGAGCTTCGGCTCGAGTTTGTTTATTTACTCTGGTATTCTCTGGGTCTTAGCGCGACTGAACGAGAGAAGATGAAGAGTGAGGAAAACTCTGTCTGTCCGCGGCGCTTCTTCAGCCCGGCAGCATAGTGACGAGAGCTCAGGCATGCATTGCTACCACTCTAAACGTGCTAACATACAAGGAAGGGGGCTAAATAATTGACATTTTTGTTTAACAAAAAAATCCTAGCTTGCACTTTCTGTCTTCCATCAGAGTGCAGTTTTTCCTTGTCTTTCATATTTGTGTTTATTATTGTGAAATTTGGCAAAGACCTGGTAGTTGTTTGTGAAAGCTTCACAGACAAAATTAATAGGGCTGAGAGGCTTCATTAATAAACACAACTTTATCATCATCATTGGTTTTGAGATGTTACTTGTTGTGAGTACCTTGTCTGAGAGTCTGACAGTATTGTGGTATAGTACATCCTGGCTAGTGTCTGTGTTGTGCTAGGGGCAAATGTGCCGGATGATGGGCCCATTTGGGGAAAGTCCGGGTCTGTTTTTTAGCCCCAGTCCGTCCCTGGATAAAAGTATTTGTAACATAACAATAACTCACAACTCCATGTGTTCACAAACAATCACCTGCAAATTCCATGAGAAAACAGTGTAATTATGTCATAAAATATCGTATGAATATTTAAATAATGCTAATTAAACAGCTCCCTCTGGTGCTAGCATTTCCAAACACTCAAGATTTCCCCTCTGCTAGTCACATCCGTCAAGCTCCCTTCCATGCCTTATTATTTATTTTCTTTCATGCACCTTTAAACACTCCACCTCAGTACACCTCAGGCTGACATTTTCTGTCACACTGTTAAGTTTCTTTTCATTAATTTGCATGCAGCCTTGGAGCCACTATACTTTAAGAGCATAAATAGTTGAATGAAATCGAAGTAAACGTTCATCATGACCTCTGCATACATGGTAAAGTTCTGTCACAGACATCCTCACCTCAAATAACATTGCTTGAATTTGCATGGTCATGTTTTCAGTCGGTTTTTCTTCTGGTTACTTTTAAAATGGTCTATTATATAGATTTTTTCCACCCTTTTTTCAAATTCACACTGTAATTCTTAAAATGTGAAAAAATCCAAAGTGTTATCGTATTTTAAGGTGTGATAATCTACACGTAAACAATTTCAGTATTTATTATGTGAAAATTATTTATATAATTTTCTACAAAAAAACAAAAAACACTAGTTTTTTCAAAAGTTACCAAGTTCTTGGTTACCAAAAATGTAACATTGTCAGTAAAGAACATGCTTAAATTAGGATACATGTTGTGTAAAGAAACAAAGATAAATTAAGCTAAATAACTCTTGTGAACAATACATTTATTATGAAATATTTCCAATCATGCTTTCATTTAGTCAAATGATGTAAAAATGTATGCTGTTAAATCTGTTGATCGCGATTAATTGCATCCAAAATAAAAGTTTGTGTTTAAATAATATATGTGTGTGTACTGTGTATAATTATGTACTGTATATATAAATACACACTCATTCATGTATATATTTAAGAAATATGCTATATTTATATATAACATAACGTAAATTATATAAACATATATATGTGTAAATATTTCTTAAATATATAAATGAATGAGTATTCATATATACATAATAATTATACACAGTACACACACATATTGTGTAAACACAAACTTTTATTAATCGATTTGAAAGCACTAATAAAAATATATATTGTATTAAAATAAATATTTAATTGCATGTGTTTTGGACACAAATATCCTAGCAAGATATATTTTATTAAAAAAATATATTTTCATAACAATGTATTTAACCCTCTTACCCCATTCACTTAAAAGCCCTTAATTGTTCGTTCGTGGAATAATGTGGTCATGGAGGTCTCAGGTGTGATCAAATTTTTTATTTATTATAAATGTTATCACTGTCTTCGATAAAATTTATACTATCCATTTATGGTGTTTTTTTTTTTATTTTTGCAGTATTTGAATTTATTTACTCCTAAGAGTACCACATTTTCTATGTAAATTATGTTTATTTTTGTGTTTTATTTAATATTTATTTAACTACATTGAAAAATATCATTCCACTAAGTTCTGAGAGTTAAAACCTAAAGATGAAGTTTCTTTGCTGCCATCTGGTGTCTCTTATTTGTCTTATATTAAGAAAAAAACTAATTCTATTAATAGCCACTAGATGGCTATAGTACTCAATGGCTGCATATAGGCTGAACTCTGTGAACCACTGTATACAATGAATTTGACCTCGCAAGTTAAAATTGTAATTTAAAGAAATATATATCTGTGTTAGGTGAGACTATACAAAGATGCCAAAATATGCTTAGATATGTTTAGCTCTGTCTGTCATGTTTTTGTATGTGTAAGTAAGTTTTTATTTGAAAAAAGCCCAGCTCTGTCATTGGCTCCTTGAATGGGCTGTGTGTGTGTGCGTGCGTGCGTGCGTGCGTGCGTGCGTGTGAGAGCGAGGGGGAGATGAGCCAGGGGGTTGATTGGATCATTTCATTGGTTGTCATCATTGATTGGATCATTTTTTGTATGTAAGAGTGAGTTTTTATTTAAAAAAAGCCCAGCTCTGTCATTGGCTCATTGAATGGGCTGTGTGTGTGTGTGTGTGTGTGTGTGTGTGTGTGTGTGTGTGTGTGTGTGTGTGTGTGTGTGTGTGTGTGTGTGTGTGTGTGTGTGTGTGTGTGTGTGTGTGTGTGTGTGTGTGTGTGTGTGTGTGTGTGTGTGTGTGTGTGTGTGTGTGTGTGTGTGTGTGTGTGTGTGCATGAAAGAGCGAGGGGGAGATGAGCCAGGGGGTTGATTGGATCATTTCATTGGTTGTCATCATTGATTGGATCATTTCTTGTATGTAAGAGTGAGTTTTTATTTGAAAAAAAAAAAAAAAAAGCCCAGCTCTGTCATTGGCTCATTGAATGGGCTGTTTGTGTGTGTGTGTGTGCATGAAAGAGCAAGAGGGAGATGAGCCAGGGGGTTGATTGGATCATTTCATTGGTTGTCATCATTGATTGGATCATTTTTTGTATGTGTGAATGAGTTTTTATTTAAAAAAATAAAAAAAAAAAAAGCCCAGCTCTGTCATAGGCTCATTGAATGCGCTGTTTGTGTTTGTGTGTGTGTGTATGATTGAGAGTTTTTGCCATGTTGAGAATGTTGTACAGGATCAGCCCTTCATTTGTGTGTATGTTAGATATACATTGCATTGGATTTCATTTTTTTTTTTTTTTTTACAAAAAAACATCAAGAATGCTCTAAATTACAGTTTTTCCCATTCATTCCTATGGGTGTCCATTTTTGTCCACGAACGAACAATGAAGGAGTTTTTTTTTTCACCCACTTAACATTGCAGCATCGAGTGTGTGTTTTTTGTGTGTGTTCAGGTGGCAAACTTAGGAAAAGTAGCCAAGTCTTGTACTGCTCAGATCAAGGGAAGTATTTTTAAAAAATTAATTAAAATAATTTTGCCCACATTTGTCCCCAATAGGGTAATAGGAAACACAGGATGATATTACAATATGAGATGTAGTGTAAGTTACACTATGATGGATATGAATGGTTCTATTGAAAAACAATTCTTGTAATTGCACTAAATTTTCCAGTAATACTTGTATATACACTGTTGGGTGGTGTTAGTATTTTTTCCCAGGATACATTGATGAATAGAAAGTTCAAAAGAAAAGCATTTATTTGAAATTATTTTGTAGCATTGTTTTTGTAACTTAATATTAAAGTTCTGTCATTTTGATTCATTTAAAGCAGTGGTTCCCAACCACGTTCCTGGACCCCCAACAGTGCACATTTCGCATGTCTCCTCAATCAAACACACATGATTCAGGTCTTCAGCTCATTAGTAGCTACTCCAAGACCTGATGTGGGCGTCTCAGACAAAGGACACATCCAAAATGTGCACTGTTCGGGGTCCTCCAGGAACGTGGTTGGGAACCACTGATTTAAAAGGATTGACCACCTAAAAAAGAAAATTCTTCCTTCATTTACCCAATCTCATGTCATTAAAAAAACTGTATTCTTTATTTCTAAACCTGACTTTCTTCCCTCTGTGGAACACCAAAAAAAAGATTGAACAAGGTTTGAACAAACTTGGTTTCCATTGACTTAAATTGTATGGACAAAAATGCATACATGTGTTCAGTAGAAGAAATAAATGCATACAGGTTTGAAAGACATTGAGAGTGAGTAAATGATGATGGAATTTAAATTTTTAGGTGGACTATCCTTGCTGAATAAAATATTTAATTTCTTTCACAAAAAATTTACTGACCCCAGACTAGTAATAGTGAATAGTTGTGTAAATCTCTAGTTCCAAAAATGCCCATAGTGTAAGAAACACCCTTCTAAAGAACTATTGATTTCTTCACTGTGCTGTAACTACTAAAATTATTCTGTGTTCTGGTGCATTGTTAATCCTGCAACTCCCTCTAGTGTTCAGTGTTCAATAATGCTTCCTAATGTTTTATGAAATTATTGGCTTATGCTATCCAAATATCTCTTTTTTTTTTCTTCTTTTTTTTCTTCTTTTTTTGCAGTCGTGTGATGACATATAGAGAACATGGTGCTTGGGTGGTGAAAACACACTTGCAGAAACAGCCCGAAGGACACATTATCAGTGTCAGGTAACAATTTTTTATAGTTATAATATATATAATAATAACAGTTTTCTCCCACATCATTTATATCACTTCATCAAAGAACTTTACAAGCTTACAATTTGGTTCCCCTCTCTTGTAGTGTGAATGGAGATGTGCGGTTCTTTGACCCACGGTTGCCAGAATCAGTTAACATCTTGCAGACAGTGAAAGGACTGACAGCTCTGGACATCCATCCACAGGCAAACCTGTTTGCTTGGTGAGATATGTGCATGCACCTTATACATCATTCATACAATCAGTTCCTTTGTGTGAAAAAAATCTGCTTGTAACATCATATTTGTGGTTCATTTAAAAGTCAGTTTATTTAAAGAAACTTCACTGATTGCACAGACACCCAGCCCCATCCCATCACACACACACACACACACATGAGATAGCCCTGTAAATCGGGTCACAGGGCCTGAATAAAATGCAGAGCAATGTCATGTCCGTGATATCATTCAGTCCTGAAATGCTTGTAAGTCATTTAATCCCTTTTTTCTCTCATTCTCTGACTTTCTCTCTCCAGTGGCTCTATGAATCAGTTTATAGCTGTGTATAACTCCAATGGGGATGTGATCAGCAACATTAAATACTATGATGGTTTCATGGGGCAGAGAATCGGAGCCATCAGCTGCCTGGCCTTCCACCCTTACTGGGTAACACACGTTTCTCAGTGAAGACTATATCTTTATTTCTATAAGCTGCAGTGGTGGGAAAGCTGTAAGCTGTCAAGCTTAAAATTATGCATAAAGTAGTTAAATAACAGTCAGAGCTACCAACAAAAGTTACTAACTACATTAAAGCTACCTGAGGGGGCAAAATGTGCCATATAACTAATTTTGTACTATGTGAGCAGCATGGCAAAAAAACAAAAATTAGCATGACAGCATTAAAATGCTCATCAAAACCTATTTAAAAAACAACCAACTTTATAACTTGAAAAAGTGACGAATAGCAGCATGTAACTAAATATTTTTCTACAAAAAATAAAATGCTGCTCAGGGAATGAATCCGTGAATCATTTTCAAACCACGTTAATTACATCTGAACAAACCACTAGATTCACTAGAATGAATTGGACTTCCAGAGACTACTAAAAAAGGAGATCTGTTTATATCCTTAGTTGGCTCAACTGTTGAGCTGCATAAGCAATACAATGCACTATAAAAACCTGGAGGCTGTATGTTGCAAAAAGTAGCTTGTTTTTAGAAAAAGCTAGTGCCATTACTACTGATACTGAGAAGCTTAAAGACAAGCCACAGTTGATCCACAGTTTCTTTACAGAAACCTTTGTTTTATCCTATGGCACTTCATTTAAATGTAAAGATACACTGACTGCGGGCAATGTTTTACCACTCAAGAAATGTATAGTACTTTTGACCAGTGTTTAAAATAATGTTACATAATTATTAAATGTATAAATTCACAGCAAATCAAATATAAGATAAGCTTAAGAATATTAATAGAGGAGAATAAAAAGAAAGAAAATTTACAAATAGGTGTAACAGCGTCTTGATAAGCAAATAGCACACATGCTGTAGATTGTAAATCAGTCAGTCTAATACTTTATTTAAGGCTTTGTGGAAGACAAGAGAAAGACTACCTACTTTAAATCAGTAATGCCTCCCATTATTATTTCTATACAGTGGAATCAATGCAAGCTGTTTTTGATTTTGCATATATCCACATATTGATTTTGCATATATCCATTGACAGATGTCAATATAAAGTAAGTCCAATGTAGAATTGGCCAACAAAACATGGTTCTATGGTAACACTTTTAATAGAAAATAAACACTTTACATATATAATCCTCTTCTTTTTTATTTACCTTCTCAGCCTCATCTGGCCGTGGGTAGTAATGACTACTACATGTCCATCTACTCTGCAGAGAAGAGACTCAGATAACATCATGACCTCTCACCTTTGACCCTTGCTTGTAAATGACTTCCTGTACATATGCAACAACCATGATGAATGTCTAAAGAAGGCTGCTGAACCCACACATGATGACTATATTAGTATCATTATTATTATTCTCAAGATAATTCTCATTATGGATTTATTGATTGTACACTTGGCTGTGCAGAGGAGTGTATATTATTTAAATTGCATATAAAGATCTTAAAACTTTATGGTTCGGCCAATGCTGGCCGGGTTTGACTGTCTTGGAACTGTTAACCTCATACAAAGCTCTTCAGTGTCAGAGAGATCGACTTGAAGACAAGAGACTATGAAGATGACAAACTTCCAGAAGCTGGGTGTTGCCCGTTGCTGTGGGTTCTCTCTGAAGCCATGTGCCTCGTCATATCTCTGCTGAAGTACAGTTGGATCTGTTCTTCTTGTGTGAAGAAATAGCTAACCGGTGCAGCGCTCCTACTCGCCAGTCACAACCTTCCCCGCAAATCCCTGCTTAACATGTTCACACACCGTGCCAAACCACCTCCACATCAAATCACATTTTTGGACTGCATGTACACAAATGCTGCTTTACACCTCAACAACACACGACTGGACATGGACAGTAGGCCCTGCCGTTAATTTGCATCCACACTAAGCCAAGGTTCTAATAATCAGGATGAAGATTTGTAGACAGAAATGTAAAGATAAGAAGCGAGTTTTGCTAAATCTATTTTTGGTACCTGGGCAGTACAATAACATCAAGCTTGCATTCAAGAGTCATATGTAACAGTTTTGTTCTCTCTGAACACACACAGCCCTCTATTTGAAAATGATGCCAGAGCTCATTTTTTTATTAGTTTGTCCTCCATGCTGGAAATGCCACACTACCTAGTTTTGCAGCGCCAAACCTTTTGTTCTCTTGATCATCATTGCCTTCATCATTTCCCCCTCCCCATCTTCTGAGCAGACTGCTCTTTTCAGAGATTCTTCTGGAAACTAATTTGGTCTTAAAATCAAAGATGGGTCTCCGTTGTTATTTTTCCTGAATGAAAAATAAGTGCATTTGACATAACTGCAAAATTGAAAGAAAATTGACTATTTATTTTTCTTTAGCCTACCATGATGTTGCAGTGTGTTTGTCCTGATCTGTTTCCACTTTCACTTTCCCTGTTACTCCATGACTCTTGGTTACACATAGAGCAGTGGTTTTCAATCCTGGTGCTGGAGACTCACCGCTCTGTACATTTTATATGTCTCCTTTATTTATCACACCTGATTCAGATTATCAGCTCTTTAGATGAGAGCTCTGTGAATTGAATATAAGATAAGAAAGACATACAAAAAGTGCAGAGCTGTGGGTCCCCAGCACCAGGAGTAAAAACCACTGGCATAGAGTGAGAAAGCATTATGTTGAATCAAATACAAGTATCATGTCTTTCTCATAGTAGCATGTGCATACAAAGTGGGTGGGGTGGGGGTGAGCTATCTCTAAAGTACAAAAGAAAAAATGACTTTTGAAGTGTTTGACATTATTTACATGATTAATGTGAAAAAAAGTTTAATTGAATTGTGCTAAATTAAGATTAGTAAAGAACTTTGAGTTGTTGATAAATGTTTTAGCCAATTAATAGAACTAGAAAGGTTGATCAGGGTGGATATGTATTTTTGTAAAAAAAAAAAAAAAAAAAAGTTTTAATTCTAGTGAAAATTTTTGAGAGCATATCTGAACTTTTATTGTGAAGTGACTGGTGGAAACAGGCCTGGATTAAATACTGAAAAAATACATACACACCTCATATACATTTTTTTGGGACAGTTATGTTACAATTCGAATTATACTTATTTAGAGAAATTTAATTCATGTCTTCAAATCAAATAATAGATCAATTGAAGAAAAAGACCCATTTAACAACAGGTAACAACTTGTGTGTAGTGTCCAAATCTTGCACACTGATTTTCTGACGTGTCACTGATGATGCGAAATGATGACTGGCGGTTATGTTTAATTCTTACCTTCCCAAAATCCAGTTCTTGGAATGTGCTTGAATTGATGTTATTACTTTTGTAACCGGTTTATGTAATATCTGCATTTAAATTTTTAACCGGATGAGTTTTTATTTTTTCATCTTTTAATCTCTTCTTCTTTTCCAGTCCTATTTTTTCTGTATTGTGACTTGTATTTCATGGTATGGCTGCCATTCTCTTGCTGTGTTCACATTAATCCCTGAAGGGAAAGAGAAAGCACATTTGTCCTTCACCTTTTCCCAGGACCCTTAGTCTCTTGTTGGATTCTCTGCCCACTTTGGACATTTGTTTTCATTGATAGGATAATTTGGTTTAGCACTTATCAGTGGATTTGTTTATGAATTGTGCCGGTATATACTGTTTATACAGAATATACCCGTTTTTCAGCCCGCTGTTGGGGAGTCGGGGATGTATTCTGACTTCATCATGGAAATCACTGCTCTACTAATACTGCTTTGGGTTTTAACATTTTAAAGTAAAATAATTGAAACAATCAGGGGTTTTCCATGGCTGTTGACTGCTTTTTCACCATGGTTAAAAAGATGAGAAGAAAGCGTTCAAATAAACCAGATACATAAATGTACAGTTTGTGTAGAGTTATTTGTTCTTTGCTTTGTTTGTTTCTTTCATACTTTTATCCAGTTAATCTTAATGTCATGTCTATTTTGGTGTATTTTGTTAGTTGACACATGTCCATAAACTCTATTAAAAAAATTCTAAATCAAGATTTTAGGTTACAGGAGGCATGTGGATATCTTGAGCCATTTTACAGGTCATCTTTTTTACCATTTTAAATGACCTTTTCACAAGATCACTTCGTCATTCGGTAAAATTTCTTAATTTATACATCATGTCAAGTCACCTACATTTATATGCAGAATTATAAGGTACGTTCATTTTCTGATCATATATTTTTCCAGGCACATTTTACCAATTCCAAACCACATTAATCTTAATAGCTACTATTAATATTGTATTTAATAATTTATAAGTGATATATAATTGTTCATGAAGGCTGGAAATGAGAAACACCTTAAATTCAGGTGTGCAGAATTATTAGGCATATTTTCTTTTACAGATTAAATGAGCCAAAAAAGCGATTTAATAAAATATTAAATGCCCATGAGAGGGATACAATAATAATGCAATACTAGACATTGCAGTTAAGACATGACCATTGGACAGTGAAATGCTCAGTGGGTCAGCAGGGTCAGACAAAAACAGGTGGCAAAGAAAAGAAACATTAACTGCAAAATAATTAAGAATTCCATGTGGTTGAGTAAGCAGTTCTTCCACTGGTTGTGCTGGGTGACAATGCAGTGAGGAAAAGCTGAAATCCGTTTCAACAGACTTGAACATGAAGATCTGTGGGATGCTGATCTCCTGGAGCACACAGATGAGGCCCTGACGTAGGTGCAGAAGGTCCTTAACCTGGAACGCCGGCGAAGAAACCTTGAAATGAAGGTTTGCTTTCCTGAGCTGTGTCAAGTCAAGTCAACTTTATTTATATAGTGCTTTTAACAATGCAGATTGTTTCAAAGCAGCTTCACAGTGTTAAACAGAAAAATAATGCAACAGAATATATTTTGATTATCATACAGTAACAATGTGGGCTTTAGATCAGTAATTAGATAAGTAATTTGGTCTATATGGTTAATTTAGTTTAATAATTAGATTTATTTTGAAATATATTTGAAAAATAGTTTTTTTTTGAAAAATAGGCAAGGAAACCAAAACCCCATCAGGAGACCTAATGGAGAAAAATAAACCTTGGGAGAAACCAGGCTCAGTTGGGGTGCCAGTTCTTCCTCTGGCCAATTAACAAACAGCGTATTATTATTATTACAATTATTATTTTAAAGGTCAGAGGTCATAATCGATCTGAATATGTGTATCTTCTTCTGTGTGTCTTCTGCCTCTCTGGACCAGACACTCAGGACTTGGTCAATCCACTTTTGTCTCTCTGGCATGGAGACTCGGGACGTGCTGTAGTCGTCTTGCTGGATTTAAACTCTGAACGTAGTGTTTGTCAATGTCTCTTTCTTCACAGGCTGGAGGCTCAGAACGTGGCCGTATCTTAGATGTAGACTCAGATCCTCTGGTCTTTTGTTGTTGCTCTGGATTAACCAGAGGCTCAAAATGTTACAGTGTATCAGACTCAGAACTTGTTGATCTATCACAGTCTGGCGCTTCTCCATTCCAGTGCTATGATTGGCCGCTGGCACCCTTCTTTCCACTGTGGAACTAATTTGCATATTGTACACAGAAGTCTATAAAATGTCTTTAAAGTTTACCAATTTTTTTTTTTTTTTCACTTTCCAAACCACCACCAGAATATCCATGGCAATATTATATACAAATAAAATTATTAAACTGTCATGCGTTCATTAATTTGTTCATTAACAGCTGAACATGTGTAAGATGATTCATTACAAACAGCTGTCACTGAGAATACTTAGTTCTCTAAATTAGTATGAAATGGATGTGTGTAGTTGTCATCAGTCTTAAATATAGTTATGAATGGATTTCATCAAATCTTTTCAGCTGTCCAATTCCTCTCTCCACTACGGCTCTTGTTACTTTGTGTATTTTCTTTGAAGTATTTTATTCTTGCATGAAGGTCATTCACATACCAAGTTTCTGCAGAGAAGGAAAGCCCAGCCCATTGCTGGCTGCCTTAAATACATCACTCACATTCACCCTGCTGTTTTCCTGTTATGTTGAATTCATTGAAGATATATACCATTGTATATAAATTACCATTGTATATAAATATACCATTGTATATCAATTTAAAGGTAATCCATACATAATATAAAATACTCTGAAGTTAAGAATAAGAGATACATTCCTGGGCCCGTATTCATAAAGGTTTGAAGAGTCCTCTCAGAAAACTCCTAAATTAGCTTAAAAACTTTTACGTAGGAGTCTTAGCTTAATAGCTATTCGGGACCGAGAGCAACTCTGAGCAAGGAAAATACAAAAACTGTTATCTTAGTGAAGAGGTGGGGCTGACCCCGTTGCTACATATGACACAGTCTTTTGATGACTGTGATTGTTTGGTTGTCCAAAAAGGGGAAAGAAGGAGCGCTTTTAAGTATAGGGTCTATTCTAAGCCTTCACTTTGAAATTACAAACGCAAATCGTTCTATTTTACCGTTCTCTCTCACTCATACACACACATTATATATATGTATATAAATCATTTTATTATTTACTATGCTGTTAATTTAATATAAGGTATTTGATTGGCTTAGAATTATATTATGTTCCACTCTTTCCAATTGCACTGATTGCTGGCATGTATGTAATTGATGGTTTGAAAGTTGGGTTTAATGCAGCAAACATGGAATCCAAAACAAGAAGGGTGAGAAAGCAGTGACAGAGGAACAGTGTTTACTGTTGGCACAGTTAGTGGATGAACACAAGGACATCCTTAAAGGTAGCGTGTCTCTAATAAGATCCGTCACAAACACGATCTAATCTATAGCGTCTTATTAACTCACTGTCATCCATTGTCTGCAACATATTTCTTCTCCCTCTTTGTCTTTCTGCCATTTTCTCCGCTGCTAAAGAAACTCTTAAGCCTCTTAAAAGTCCTTGTCCGTGCTCCTAACAAATTTGACCTTAAGACCTCTTTTAAGGGTTAAGATGCTTTCTGAATTTTTCTTTACTAGGATTTTTTTAGTTAATTTTAACAGTAAACGCCCACATTTCTTAGAATTTTCTTAGAATTTTGTCACTAGGAGCTACTTTTTGCATTAAGATTCTTTATGAATAAGGGCCCTGACTTTTTGAATGTTACGTAACGCTGGTTTGTCTTTAAGACATCCAGCATTACGGGCCAAACTGACTACAGAATTGAGCCCTGAACATTCTGCCACATCTCCTTAAGTATTCAGACCAGACAGTCACTTCTTTCAAATGGAAACATGTGTTAACAATGGGAATTTAAATTTAATCACTCTCCCATTTGCCTAGATTGAAAGAAGAGACCAAATGGCTCCAGAAGCCACAACCATCATAATATGCAAAATATCTCTAATCTCTAAAAACTCTATCTATCTTTAATATTTCTGTGGGGGTGAAATAGTTGTAAAACACATATATAGTGAGAATTGAAATTTAAATCAAATATTTTTTAGGTGTTCCAGGTGATCATACCATGAGTAGGATGGGGGGAGATTCAGGTGAATGAAATGCATGTAAATTAGAGCCATTCTCAATTGATTCACTTGGCGTGATGTCGTCTGCAAAAAGTGTCCTTTGTCCTCCACCAGACAATCTGGCGTTGCTTTTTACAGCCTTTCACCATATAAGGAGACAAAGCCATCTCTCTTCCTCCAGGCCCAAGACAGAGGAGCCGCTTCTAAGAAACAGCAGGATGTCTAGTAGACATGTCACACCTTTTGTCGCAAAGACACCCTTAGCTTGTTTCAGTTGACACCTGAAATAGCACACAGTACACAGTAGTTTTTCCACTGAGACCAGTTATCTGTTGTCATACAAGCACATACAATATATTAAGTAAATTGAATTGCCACCACAACTGCTTAACCACTCTGTCTTTTTATTCTTCTTTTTGGGGAATTGCAATTAAATATCAATTTCTGTGACTCAGAACTGTAATCTTTACTGTAATCTTCATCAATCCTGTCTCTGCTTGTGGTTTTACCACCTTCTCTTCACCCCTGTGTGCCCTCTCGTTAACCTTTGTGGTTGGTTAAAGACATTAAGCTTTCACAACTTTTGCTCATTTCATCCTGTTTTACATTATAAACAAAGGAAGTCAAGCACAATATCATTTAAAGTATTTCAGGTGCCAATCACATACCATTCAAGCATCTTTATGCTCAATCATATATATGGCATTACCTTAAAAGCAAGCAAAATAACATTTCAGCTAATGTAAATAGAAATAATAATTTCAATATCCAAACCAATATGTATAACAAAATATACTATATTTGCTATTTGTTAAAAAAAAAATTCTCGCATTTAAGCAAAACATTAGTTTTCGAGAACAAAAGCAATTGTCATTCTTGGGATGAAGACCTTTTTATATCTTAAATGTGCCGCTGCTTTGAGTACACAAAAGTGTAACTGTTTGCCCTGTTTGTTCTGATGAATACAGGAAGCCTTTCGTAGTTAAAACAGGAACAATCATCTAGCAGTTTAGTTTAGTTTATTTATTATTATTATTAATAAATAATTTAATTGTTTTAGCCTTTCTGAGAGGCTCTGCTGGTATACAACTGGATATGGAAGTCTCTGTGTACCTGGAGCACTGACACAGGTTCACTTCCATCTCCTGCCTCGTCAGAGAGATACAAATCTAGCCAGAGTGAACATTCCATCTCCTGGCCTCACTTCCCCAGGAAGCA
The DNA here is from genome assembly GCA_023029165.1 of Gobiocypris rarus. Classification (NCBI taxonomy): domain Eukaryota; kingdom Metazoa; phylum Chordata; class Actinopteri; order Cypriniformes; family Gobionidae; genus Gobiocypris; species Gobiocypris rarus. The sequence goes on from CM040921.1 coordinate 17,978,218, forward strand.
CCACTCACTTCCTGTGAAATTAAGAGCGTGATAACCAGGCAAAAGTGAAACACTACATACACAACTCCTCCCTTCAGTCTCACTTCACTTTGTCCCATAGCGAAACACACACTGGTTCTCAGCAATGCAGGTGAAAATGCAGCCCTCTCTAAGGATGGGCACCATTCTCCTCCTCTTTCTCTTCACCTGTAAGGATACCTTTCATTTATAGTCTCTTGTTTCTACTTTAAATGGATACTAAAGTTGTTTGGATATGAATTTATCTTGATTTTTTTTTTTTTTTTTTTGGCAAACAAATCACCCTCTTCAACAACATCTGACATCAGCTGAAGAATCCTGTGCAGGTCTGTAGGCTGCCCATTTCTCAGACTGTCACAGATCCCGCTGTTAAACAATAACATTCTGAAAATTCATAATCTGTGGAATTTGACTGCGGGAAGTAGTTGTTTTCAGTTTAATTACAATTTAATTGCAATAATAAATTTGAACATTCTGACCATTCTGATACTAAATACCAAACAAAATCCTTGTAATGTGGACTAAAAGATTTTTGTTATGCTTTGTGGTACTGTGCTACTTGGTGCTGTTTGTTTTTGAAAACATGTCCATATGAATTGTCACATGCCCTGGTTCTAGAAATTAGTGGGAAGTGAGGCAAGAACTTAGATTGTGTGATTTGATTCTGATGCCAAACATTATAAACTTGAATCAAAATTCCAATCTCATTATAGTTGATATGGCTATACTGTACAAGTTTTAGCTCCTTTTAGCTTTGCCAGTTTATGTGAAACTATCATGTTCATTTAGTTCTGCAGTGCAACAAACTTATTAGAAATTGAGTTTTTCCCCATGAATAAGCCAAAATAGTTGATATACTTTTAAAAATCTTTATGGCTTTATAGTGAACTTTTAAAAATAGTAGTCGTTGTAGGAAAAAAACAAAAAGAAATGACCAACTACATTGGTTACATTTTAAATACATATTATTTTTCCTGTACAAATATCAAATACAGAATTAAAATATAGATGTTGGATGTCTATGTCCATTTGCAATAAAGATATATTTAATGTTGTCTGAGGACATAAAAACTGCATGTATATATAGCCTAGGCTATATCATTTGTCTAATTAATATACACACAGTTTTGATGGTATTATTATAAAATTATGTGATGATAATAAAAAGGTTATAAATATCGATATACTAAATTATTTAACCCCCAAAAGTCCGAATTTGTAGAGAATCCTTTGCTCTTTTTAACATCAAATAAGCATTGCATGTAAGGGCTTAAAAGCTTCTGACACCTCCCTACTGGAATCTTATGCCATTCCTTGTGTGCAAAAGTTTCCAGCTCACTGATATTCTTTGGTTTACATCTTTGCTTTCTTCAAATCTTATCAAAGATTCAAGAACATTCCAGTACAGATCCCTAAACCAAGCTTTGGTAGATTTTGATGTATACTTGGGATCCTTGTCCTTGAAAGTCCAATGATCCAGTGAAGCTTAAGTTTATGAATTAAAGGCATCATAATCTTTGCCAAAATGTCCTGATACTTCAAAGAATCCACCGATCACATGTTCAAGATTTTCACTTTACTTCCTGCAGCAACAAAGCACCCCATAACAATACTGACACATATTCATATTTGACCCTTTGTTTGGTGTTCTTCTGGCCATAAGCCTTGCCTTTTTTTGTGGCAGACATGCTGCTAATCCATGGGTCCAAAAAGTTACAGTTTGATCTCACCACTCCATAGAGCATTCTTCCAAATTCCTTTTAGCATGTTCAAGTCAGCCTTTTATGTTGTCTTGTTCAAGAGTGCTGTTCGTGAAGTTGTCATGAAGTCAGTGTTTGTTTAGTGTTCTTTTTATAGTCTGCACTGATTTTTTTTTTCTTCCACTCAAAAGATCATCTTGCAAACCTTTGGTAGGAAATTGAGGGTTTTTTTTCTCTCAGCTGCTCTGATCTTGATCACCTTGATTTTATTCCCCTTAAAGAAATTGTGCTTTTTATTCCATTTTCTATATGGTTTGCTATGGTTAATGGTACCATATGTTTTAAAACAATGCTGTCTATGGACTTTTAATGTCTTGAAAAATGTTATTATAGCCTATTTGAAGTAAAAATAAAACAACTTCCCATAGCTTTTGTGAGAGCTCTTTTGCCTTAGCCATATCTGCTACTAAATTCCAGCATATGCATGAGCTGAATTTATGCATGTGTGACAACTAAAGCTAATTAAGTGTCGTTATAGAGTTCCTAAAAGCTTGATTGTAATTTACACAATTTTATACCCTATATACTAGTTTAAAAACAGCAATATTAAATAGGGGTTCAATAATTATGACATAGCTATTTAATGAACAAAAAAAAAATCCCATAACACAAAAATATAACATTTCATATCACATTTAATATGCCACTAATACATTATTATTATTATTATTTAATTTTTAACAGGATCTTTAGAAAAGCTTGCATTTGTAACAGTCTCTGTGGGGTTGAATAATTTGAAAAAAAATGGATGTGTACAGAAGTTTCTAAAATAGCTCTAATGGAAGCCTCTAAATATGTGTAATTATTTTCCTTCCTGTCCCAATGTTTATGTATACCATACTGAGACCCCTTTGGGCACCGCTACCAAAAAAGAGACAGATAATACGATTCTGGCCTCCTACTTCACTCATAAGGATGACAAAAAATTGTGTGCTGAGTGAACCACAAAGATGCTTAGAACAATAGACTCCTTGTGTCCAAGGATTCAATAATTTGTTAAAAGGAAATGTGATTAGTCCACTGTAGCCAGTAGCAGTTTAAGTGGAATTGATTTCTTGCTGTGCAGGATCTCCAAGTATCTTGTTAACCACCATCTGAGTGGTAAAATTACCTTTTTTCTCCTCAGAGTTCATAAAAAGCGTAAAACTAATTATCCAGCCCAGGAATGAAGTTCAAAGAAGTACAAATGTGTCACTGATATGCCAGGCAGAAGTCATCCACAGCCCTGGGTCTCACCACAACTATGAATACATATTCTACAAAGATTATCTGCCGCTAAATACAGTCCAGACCAATGCTATGGACCGCCATGGTATAGAGGTCTACTCTATACCAGATGCCAGAGTGAGCCACTCTGGGAAATACAAATGTGCTGTTGTCACTGAGAAGTTAAAGCAGGAGAGCAGTGTCAAAGACCTGACAGTGAAAGGTAGAGTAACATCAGTTCAATGTCTGGAATATTTTTGTTCTTGAATCCTAATATCAGCTGATGTGTCTTGCAGGTCTTCTAACACCAGTACTAACAGTTGATAAACAGAGATTGACAGAAGGAGATGATGTGACTGCTATCTGTACAGCGGAGGGAGAAACTGGTTCTTTGACGTTTTTCTTTAGAGATGGACCTAAGGAACTCTTCCGGAAGTCCACTGAAAGTCACAAAGTTGAGCATATCCATACCCTTAATAATAAGGGAACTGTGAATATGTATTGCTACTATTCCATTAATCTGGGTGACACAGTGAACAATTCGAACTACAGTAATGTGATTAGAGTTCACATTCAAGGTATGTCACAAAAAAAAAAAAAATTTTTTTTGTCATTAATGGATTATTAATAGATTTAATGGATTTGTTCGTCCTGGAAGTAAGTTTAAATATGTCCACATTCTGTTCCAATTCAGAGCTGACAATCAAACCTGAAATCGAAGTAAAACCATCAACAAATGTCATTGAAGGAGATGATCTAACCTTCCGTTGCATAGTGAATCAGACTCAACAGAGAAATTCGGAAATCAAAATCTTTTTAATCCATGGACACACCACGCTTAGTTTGAACATGACACAGAAAGATTACATTATGATTGCTAAGGCTAATGATTCTGGAAAATATGAGTGCGTTTCAAACCTTGGTGGTGTTCATAAATCCTCCTCTGTGAACATAAATATAAAAGGTGAGAAATATTGAATGCTTATCGATGTTTCATAATGTATACCTTGTGAAATCTTTAGCTTTCACACTTTAACTTCTTGTTTTCTCAAACACTTAAAAATGTATTCTGCTTTGATAACAAATTGCTTATTTTTGCCCCAGAGCTTTTCTCTATTCCTGTCCTGAGCATTCCTCAAGCAGAGGTTTTTGAAGGAGAACACTTCACCATTAGCTGTCAAATCAGCAGCTTTGCCTCAGAGAGAATTCAAAGCAAGAATATAACATATTTAATATTTAGAGGCAAAACACTTGTAATAAGTAATAACAGCTACAGTGACACTGCAGGCAAAGTGACCAATGGAAAATACATGTGTAAGGCTGAAGCCAAAGGGATTATCAAAGAGAGCTTGACGGTGATGTTTAAAGCAAAAGGTAGGCAGTGACTTGTCATTCACACTGTCTTGAAAAACTAACCAAAAAAATCTGATCAATATAAAAGTATTAATTAACCATTGTTTCTCTTAAGTGCTTGTTTCAAAGCCTGAGATCACAGTTGTTGGTCCTGTTATCATGGATAAGCCATTTTGGATTAGTTGCCACTCTGAGAATGGAAGTCTGCCAATTATCTACTCGCTGAAGAGAAACAACATAACTCTGAACAGGACCACAGTGTCTTATCCTGACGAGAAGGCTAATTTCTTAGCCTTGGCATCGACTCCTTTAGACATTAGTTACTTGTGTGAAGCAGAGAATAATGGTCAAGTCTCAATCAAGATGAGTGAAACGCTACATGTGACTATAATTGGTGAGTTCATTGTAAATATATCTGTATTAAGTGTTGATTTGTATAGGCTGAATATATACAGGTCCTTCTAAAAAAATTTGCATATTGTGATAAAAGTTCATTATTTTCCATAATGTAATGATAAAAATTAAACTTTCATATATTTTAGATTCATTGCACACCAACTGAAATATTTCAGGTCTTTTATTGTTACAATACTGATGATTTTGGCATATGCTCATGAAAACCCAATATTCTCAAAAAAATTGCATATTTCATCCGACCAATAAAAGAAAAAGTGTTTTTAATACAAAAAAAGTCTACCTTCAAATAATTATGTTCAGTTATGCACTCAATACTTGGTCGGGAATCCTTTCGCAGAAATGACTGCTTCAATGCGGCGTGGCATGGAGGCATTCAGCCTGTGGCACTGCTGAGGTGTTATGGAGGCCCAGAATGCTTCGATAGCGGCCTTAAGCTCATCCAAAGTGTTGGGTCTTGCGTCTCTCAACTTTCTCTTCACAATATCCCACAGATTCTCTATGGGGTTCAGGTCAGGAGAGTTGGCAGGCCAATTGAGCACAGTAATATCATGGTCAGTAAACCATTTACCAGTGGTTTTGGCACTATGAGCAGGTGCCAGGACGTGCTGAAAAACTAAATCTTCATCTCCATAAAACTTTTCAGCAGATGGAAGCATGAAGTGCTCCAAAATCTCCTGATAGCTAGCTGCATTGACCCTGCCCTTGATAAAACACAGTGGACCAACACTAGCAGCTGACATGGCTCCCCAGACCATCACTGACTGTGGGTAGGCCTACTTGACACTGGACCTCTTCTCGTTGTTTCAGCATTTTTTGCCACACTTTTTCCTTCCCACAGACTTCCCACCGAGGTGCCTTGATACAGCACTCTGGGAACAGCCTATTCGTTCAGAAATGTCTTTCTGTGTCTTACCCTCTCGCTTGAGGGTGTCAATGATGGCCTTCTGGACAGCAGTCAGGTCGGCAGTCTTACCCATGATTGCGGTTTTGAGTAATGAACCAGGCTGGGAGTTTTTAAAAGCCTCAGGAATCTTTTGCAGGTGTTTTGAGTTAATTAGTTGATTCAGATGATTAGGTTAATAGCTTGTTTAGAGAACCTTTTCATGATATGCTAATTTTTTGAGATTTCATGAGCTGTATGCCAAAATCATCAGTATTAAAACAATAAAAGAACTGAAATATTTCAGTTGGTGTGCAATGAATCTAAAATATATGAAAGTTTAATTTTTATCATTACATTATGGAAAATAATGAACTTTTATCACAATATGCTAATTTTTTTAGAAGGACCTGTATATATATTTTTTTCCATAATAATGAAAAACTTGCTAATTGTAAAGCCAACAGGAATGTGGTGATATATTAAATAATTAATAAATCATGATTCATTTTGTGATTCTAGTAGTTTCAAGAACTGTTTGTCAATGAAAACAATAATTATTGGGTAAACTACTGTGTAAGTAAAATTAATTTACAGCATACCTTTCGGTAATTATAGTGCAACTATAAAGTAAGTATGTGTAGGAATAAGGGAACAATATGTAATATTTGAAGGGGTAACTATCAGGGAAATTAACACATTATTTATACTGTATTTTTTAATTAATGGGTATTTATTCGTGTAGTTAATAATAATAATAATACATTTTATTTAAAAGCGCCTCTCTGGGCACTCGAGGACACCGTTCAACACATAAAGAAATAAAACATAAGAAAAAAGAAACAGATTAAATGGTTGATAGATGTTACATGGCGTATGCAATTCTGAATCGGTGAGTTCTTAATCTTGTCTGGTGGAAGTGAGTTCCAGAGTTGTGGGGCTGACCGGCTGAAAGACCTGCTCCCCATGGTGACAAGCCGGGCAGGAGGGACAGAAAGGTGGACAAAAGAAGCCGATCTGAGGGAACGGGAGGGGATGGCGATGTGGAGGAGTTGGGACAGATAGGGAGGGGAAAGGTTGTTGATGGCCTTGAACAGAAGGATTTTAAAAGTCTATGCAGAGTTTAACGGGGAGCCAGTGGAGTTGCTGCAAAACAGGGGTGATATGGTGAATGGAGGGGGTTCTGGTGATAATTCGAGCTGCAGACAGTTAAAGTTTATGGTATCTGTTAGGAAGACTAAAGAGAAGAGAGTTACAGTAGTCAATTTGAGAGGTGACAAGGCTGTGTACAAGAATAACACTGGAGTGTGGAGAAAGGGATGGGCGGATGCGATTAATATTGGGTAAGTGGAAATATACAGACTGGGTGATGTTATTGAAATGGGATTGAAAAGATAATGTGCTGTCGAGGATGACACCACTTGAAAATCTTAATAAATGTGCATTGTTTTAAATGGGAGACAGAGGAGTGGTCGATGGTGAGGGAAAAACTGTCAGATTTTGAGAGGGTTGATTTAGTGCCAATAAGAAGAAATTCTGTTTTATCGCTGTTTAGTTTGAGGACATAGCCCTGTGGCACACCAGTAATAACAGAGGATAGGTTTGAACTGCAGGATTGGAGTTGGATGAATTGAGAGCGGCCTGAGAGGTAAGATTTAAACCAGTCAAGGGGTGTATGTGAAATACCAATGGAAATTAATCTGTTGAGAAGGATAGTATGAGAAATAGCATCGAAGGCCTCACTCAGATCGAGGAGGATGAAAATAGTGAGTAAACCAAAATCGGCTGCCAGGAGGAGATTATTTGTGTATTTTAATTAGTGCAGATTCAGTGCTATGTAGGGGGTGGAAACCAAAACTGGAATTGTTCGTACAATTTATTAAGGGTTAAGTGAGAATAAATTTGAGAAGCAACAGTTTTTTTCAAGGATTTTGGAGAGAAATTGTAGATTAGAGATGGGACGAAGATTGTTATAATTATTAGGGTCAGCACAAGGTTTTTTCAAAATTGGAGGAATGGCAGCAGTTTTGAAGAGTGTAGGAACAATTCCGGTGGAGAGTGAGGAATGAATGATGTCAGAGATGAGGGGGAGGAGAGAAGGGAGGCAGGCTATCACCAGAACTGTGGGGAGGGGGTCTAACTGACAGATGGAGGGCTTAGACTTTAGGATGAGGTCTGAGATAACTGAGTCAGAGGGTAGCTGAAAGAATGAGAATGAGTGAGACGTCAGACAGGGTTCAGGGCAGGTGCTAAGGGAGGAGCTTTGTCCTAGGTACAAATGAATCTGATGAACTTTCTGATTGAAAAAGTACATCAGGGAGTTACAGAAAACAGTTGAGTAAAGATGGGGAGAGAGGGAGGCAGGGGGTCTGAGAATATTATTAGGAAAAGAAAACAGTGACTTGGAATTACCTTAATTTGAACAAATTATGCCAGAATAGTAATTTTGTTTGATTTGATAAATGCAGTAATAATCCTTATAATGTAAAATGTGATTTTTGAACATGTCTTTGTGAACAACAAGACCAGTTTTCTTGTACAGTCGCTCAAGCTGTCGACTTTTGGCTGTCGACCTTTGCCTTTCATCTGCCATAGTTCTGAAGTGAACCAAGGGGCAGAGGTGGAAAAGGAGACAGACCTGGTTTTCATAGGAACAAGATAATTAAGAATGATGTTGAGGCTGTTGTTGTAGTGTGAAACCAAATCGTCGGGATGGATTAATTGTAAGTATTCAGAAGACAGCTGATACCGGAGGAAAGTGCATCCGGATTAATTTTCTTAATATTACGGAATGAGATAACACGTGGGGGCTTTATTGAGGACAGAGTGAGATTGACACTGAATGACAGAAGCAAATGATCAGTTATAGGAAGTTCATCTGCAGTCCAACTGGAAGGAGTGAGACCAGAACAAACTAAATCCAGAATGTGACCCTTTGAATGAGAAAAATGTGGGAAAATCAATATGCTGCTGAAAGCCAAAGCTGTCAAGACAAGATGCAAAATCACGGGTGAGAGGGAGATTAATATTGTCCAAATGTATGTTGAAGTCGCTCAGCAGTATTACATTAGGGGAAAAAATGGCTAGGTGGGCAAGTAGAGCAGCAAAATCATTAATGAAGTTATTGTTTGCTTTATAGGGGGGCAGTAAACAATTGCAACGATGGTGGGAACTGATCCAGAAAAATGACACACAGTTGATTCAAACGAGTACTGGTAGGACTTTCAACTTCTTGCGGTGAATTACCGCACGCAGAGGTGTCAAAAGTACTCGCATTCATTACTCAAGTAGAAGTATAGATACTAGGGTTTAAAAATACTTCTAAAGAAGTTGAAGTATCAACTCAAGCTTTTTACTTAAGTAAAAGTATAAAAGTACTGGTTTTAAAACTACTTAAAGTATAAAAGTAAAAGTAATGTAAGGAGAACAAATGCCATTAAGGACAAAAGCTTAGGCCGCAGGGGCCTACAGTGCATTACAGACAGGGGTCTATAGTGCACTACCCCACCTCCTCAAAAAGCATTTTTCTAAAGGCCATAATTACTATAATGTTGTAATAAAATATTAATGTTGAAAAATTTGGGATGCACTAGGCTACCTGTTCAGGCCGCATATATACCCATTGAAAATGAATGCATTTTAGTACAATGCAAATATACCATATATGTGTACTGCTGAGCATTAACATGTGTTTCATCAAGCGGAAGATATGATGACTAGTTACCTATATGTATTGTAATGGTGCAAAACATTAAACTTCGGGGGCATGTTATCAATTACCTTTTTTGGAATGTAAATGTAGGCTACATGTGTAAGCCAGATTGGGTCGACGATTTAGAGCCCTACATTTCTGGCCGAGCCCGACGGACCCGACTTTTTAACGCCCTATGGCCGGGCTTGGGCCAATTTTCATGTCATACCTCAAACGCGGGCCTGGCTTCGGGCCCTTTTTAGGCTTCTCCTTCATTTTATATTTATTTTAGTAATTAAAAGAAACAGTGAGAGATGTGCTGCGCTGGTGGAAACAGCATGAGACCATGATAGGCTATTAGGCGATTATTAGGCGATATAGGCGATTGTCAAAACTGACTCACACAGTGTTCAGAGTCCGGGCTGCGCCAGCAGCAGTATCAGGAGTGTTCACTCAAACAAACCAATTCAGAAGGTGGTCTACAAAACATTTCAGACAAAACTGGACAAGTATAAATGCATCTGGTTGTTTAAACCACATATGTAAATTTCACTCCTGGCAAATTGTTAAAAGATAAACGAGTGAGAGCGTGTTATAGGCTTTTTGTAGCCAGATCCGACGGCGTTACTGCAACATGCGTCGCCACAAATGAGTAGCCTACACTCAACACTCAAAGCGGCCATAGTGAAACTAAAAATAAGTCTTAGATGCTCAAAAACACATGGCGTGTGTCTCAATCAGCTCCCTAGTTCAGTAGTCAGGGCACTGATCAGGACATAAGTCAATAGGCTGATCCCAGATCAGTGCCCTGACTACTGAACTAGGGAGCAGATTGAGACACACTCATAATCATCTTCAATAAAATGAATGAGACTAAATGATCTTACTAGTGCTTAGCTCGCTTTTTGTCATATTGCGGTCTTTGATCTTGAAATGAGATGATTATGAATAAAATGCAGCTCATATCTTTTGGTGAACTCGCGCATCGATTTATAGCTATTCATTTCCCGGAGAGGTGTAAGGTAAGACAACCAGCATGTTTTATTTTTATTTTATTTGTTTAGATTGTGTAACTCACTGTCGACCGCTAACTGCTTGATTGTCACTTTAAAAAAATAAAAACTTTAATTTAAAAAAACTAAAAAAATATTCAAACATTTTTCTAAATGAACTTAATAAAGAAACTAAACGAAATATAACTACTTTGACATTAAAAACAAAGCTGAACTGTTTCAATGACTGCAGCAGTGTGTCATAAGGAGGATTCAAAAAACAAACTAAACACAGGCTCCAGTCGGACTCGGACCGGGCTAGGGCCTAGAACTGAAGCCCGTGCAGGGCTCAAAGCTCACCAAAATCAGCCCGCTCAAAAAAAAAAAAACTTTAACTGGGAAAATAATGTAATATCATTGAATTAGCCACTTTAAGTGCAAAAAGTGCCTAATATAAAAGATCGGAAAAAGCACCGTAATTGACAGGCATTTCACGTTATTAACACACCACTGCCAAAATGTGCGATACTGTACAATAATCCGCAAATAAAAAAATAACAACAATGCGTTTAGCTTTGCTCTGACAAAATGACAGTACATTCGTGAAGTAGAACACTTAGCCCAGTCAAAGCTGATGAATTGTTGATTCTAACCTCTTTCAGCAGCTGTTGGGGTTGCAGATGTCCTGAGTGTGTATATGATGATGGACAGGAGTCATGATTATATTTATACAGAGTCTTCGAGTCACAGGTGTAATCCTCGTTTGAGAGTTGGTTCACTCTCCCACTCTTTACTGTAGATACAGCTTACTGTAGCCTACTTATATATATATATATGCCACTTTAGCATAGCGATCTCTTGAATATACAGTCAGCTATACGGAGTTATCGCGCTAAAAACCTGGCTGTCATGATCTGAATGAGCGCGTCTGCCTGCTGATCGCTGATTGGCTGAGCGTGCGTGCTCATCGCGGGAACCGCCCAATCTGGCAACACCGTGAGTGATTTGTGCTCTGAACCATTTGCGGTAGCGATGGATCTCGTAGTAACCAATAGGGTGTTGGAATGGTATATGTTTACACTTCTTCTCATCCAACCACAGTCAAATTCACACTATCCGGATGACGCGATTTATCTGCATAGTTTTTTTTAACAAACAAGCTAAAAAAAAAGAATGAGGCTATTTAAAAAAAGTAAGGAGTAGAAAGTACAGATAATTGCGCAAAAATGTAAGGAGTAGAAGTAAAAAGTAGGCTGAAAAATAATTACTCCAATAAAGTATAGATACCCAAAATTTCTACTTAAGTAAGGTAACGAAGTATTTGTACTTCGTTACTTGACACCTCTGACCGCACGACCCCCACCACGGCCAGAGCCATGAGGTTGACAGGTGTAAACAAACCCAGGGGGCGTGGACTCGTTGAGTTGGGAAAAGTCGTTAGGTTGTTGCCATGTCTCGGTCAAGCAAAGAAAGTCAAACTTACGGTCAATGAGGAGATCCTGGATAAGATGCCCCTTGCTCGTAAGTGAGCGGATGTTGAGTGGACCGACAGAAGTGGACCGGGATGCTGTCACATTTTCCAGTGGCGTTAGCTGACCTAGCAAGGCTGGCTAACACTGTGTGGTCAGCAACCCGGCTGACAAGAAAGATTTTATTGGTTAGAAGTTGTCAAAGTGGAAGCTTCGACGAGATCCACGATGGATGTATCTCCGATGAGGCAGAAAAACGATGTCCGGGTGAAGAAGAATTGCTGGCGGAGGCTTGAGCAGGTGAAGACGGAGCAGATGGAGTTCAGCAGCTGAGTACTGGAGGAGTCCTGTCACGGGTTGATGGAAGAGCGACAGGAAAGACTCGGCGAGAGCGATCCAGATAGAAAGCCTACCAGCCCACATTGTAGAAGAGGACCCAGGTGACTTAGGCAGTCAGGTGAACAAACCAGGCAAATTTTCAGGTTAAAAAGTATCGTGCCAGCGTTCACTCAGCGTCACATGCAAGGCGTAGTTAGTTACAGGGTAACGCCCCATTCACACGGGGCGTAGGCATTAACGCTTCTCATTTACTTTGAATGGGTGACATCATCCGTTGCTGAACTGAATTGTGGGTTCCGTCGCTTCACTTCACTCGCGTTGCAAGAGGCAGAAGTTGAAGATTTCTCAACTTTTCAAGCGCCAACGCAGGCGTCATTCAATCAGATAGCCGTATGCAAATACCCTAGAGCAGGCGCTAGCCAATTGCGTTCATGCGACCCTAGAGCAGACGTGTGATTGGATGTTGTCACTATAACGGCCAAGCTTCAGCCACGCCCTCCGTCAAGTGTTAACGCCTACGCCTCGTGTGAATGCAGCGTGTGGTGCTTGTTATTCTATGTAGTTACAGGGTAAGTGTGAATATGCACGCTGTAAATTAAAGTGGTGTTTGTTACCCTCTTGTTTCATGTAGTTACAGGGTAAGTACAATTAAATACGTACACAATCTGATATCACCCGGAAACCTTTATTTGAAAAACATATTTACATCACTTCTTATTGCTTGGCTTCATTCTCCTCTTGTTCCTCTTAATTTTCGTTTTTTGCCGGAGATGAATCTTAAGAATGAACCCCATGTCTCTAGCTATTATGTTTTAAAAGAAAATACAGTACTCCTAGAAATGTTCTCACCATTTACTCGTATTTTACCCTCATGCCATCCGAGATGTATACGACAGTCTTTCTTCAGATGAACACAGAAAAATAAATAATGTCAGCTAATGAATACTCATTTGGGTTCCTAAAAGTTGAAGCATCAAACAGCACATACAATAATAATTACAGTGTCTTCTGAAGTGAAACAATAAGTGTTTGTAAGAAAAATACCAATATTTAAAACTTTTTAAACTGTAGACTTTCGCTTTAGACCAGCAGTGGATGTTGGATGCTGTCCGTTTTTATTTATTTTTAATTTTTTTAATGAATGCTTACAACAGTATACAAACAATAACATAATATATGATAATAACAATGAGAAACAAACAAGACTAGAGGACAGAGACGTCATGAAATCTGAAGCTTCATGTTGCTCTATACTCATGCACGCGCTGGTAACAGTTGGTCAGATGCGAAAAGATTGGTAAATTATGAGAGCACATGGGTGATACAAAATATCAAAAGACATGGGATTTCTTCATAAGATCCATCAGTGGCAATAATGTGAAAGAAGAAGAGGAACAAGAGGAGGAGAAAGCCAAGCAAGAGAAACAAAAAATGGACAAAATGCGCATCTTTCTGTCAGAATGTTATTATTTGAAGAGAAATAAATGTTTCCGACTAGTATCAGATTGTGTACGTGTTTTTATTGTAGGCCTACCTACCCTGTAGCTACATGAAACGTGAGTAACAAATACCGCTTTAATTCACAGCCTACAGATTCACTCTTACCATGTAACTACCTGCAATAACAAGCACCATTACCTTATAGGGATATAAGGGATAGTGGCTAGGGACAGAGGGATAGTTCACCCAAAAATGAAAATTTGATGTTTATATGCGTACCCCAAGGGCATCCAAGATGTAGGTGTGTTTGTTTCTTCAGTAGAACACAAATTAATATTTTTAACTCCAACCATTGCTCGTATAATGCATGTCAATGGGGTCTTTTCTATGAGAGACACTATGAGAGTAAAAAACACATAGACATATGATCCATATTAAACCCTGTGGCTCGTGGCGACCAAGCGGCAACCTCCCACGGTCTCTCTTGAAGCCAATACGGAAGTGGATTAAACTGCAGTTTATCGACTGGCCACTAGGGACAGGCTCCAGAAGGGAGCAGAATCTCTTTGAGCCCCATGTTAAAATGCCCAACTTTACAGCAGAATAAAACATGTTTACAGCCTGGTACAAATTCTAGTTTTGGTCTAAATGGCTAGTTTTGCCCTTCATGACAACTCTGAGGGGAGTGAATTTTTTTATAGCGCATTTGTTTACATTATATTAAGCCTTAAAGTTCTGCATAATTAAGGGCGTGGCCACTTTGAGTGGCAGGTGGGTAGCCATTTATCTGTTGTTTGTTAGTCACGTGTCACCTCAGCTCCGCACACGTCCTGCCTCTTTGCCCATTTTCTGTTATCCGGGAGTGACGGTTGATGACGCGCTGCTAAGATGGCAACTGCCAGCTTGTCCCTACTTTAGGCTTCAAAACTGCTCTGCAGAATCCTATGGGTGACATCACGGACACTACGTCCATATTTTTATACAGTCTATGGTGGAGACACATTGATGTCTTAAGACATGAAACGATAGGTTTCTGCGATAAACCAATCAGTATTTGTGTTTGTTTTTTTTTACCTCAATTAAGACAAATCTCTTCTAATATCCTCAACATTAAAAAATGCTTACAGTATAAATAATTTGTTAATTTTCCTGATATGTTCCCCTTTATTCCCTAAACATTACATATTGTTCCCATATACCTACACATACTTACTTTATAGTTACACTATAATTATCGAAAGTTACGCTGTAAATTCACTTTGCTTACCCAATACTTTCTGGGCTGTAATCTAAAGCATTACCAATTATTGATATTGACATTTCCTGATTTTGTCTGTTTTTTCCATTTTAATTTAGATTAGAGTGAGAATATCTAACTTTCATTGAAGAAAAATTGTTGAAAGTGGGGGGAAACTCACACTATGAAATAAATGTTTTTCTCCAAAACAGGTTGGTCACAATTATTGGCACCCCTAGAATTTTTTTATGAGTAAAATATATCTGAAGTATATTCCCATTCATATTTAAATGTTAAGCTCACCAGGGTGACTAGGAACATGACATTTTCTAGCTATGACATAATAATAACACAATATTAGGAAGGTGGTCAGAATGTTATATATACACTGAACAAAATTATAAACGCAACACTTTTTTCCTCTTTTTTTCATGAGCTGATCTGAAAGATTAAGACTTTTTCTATATACACAAAAGGCCTATTTGTCTCAAATAGTGTCACAAATCCGTCTAAATCTGTGTAAGTGAGCAATACATTAGGAAAATCAGGATTCATCTGTGAAGAGAACACCTCTCCAAAGGGGGAGGTGCCATCGAATGAGAGCATTTGCCCACTCAGTTCAGTTACAGCGACGAACTGCAGTCAGGTTGAGACCCCCCGATGAGGACGACGGACATGCAAATGAGCTTCCCTGAGATAGTTTCTGACAGTTTGTGCAGAAATTCTTTGGTTATGCAAACCAATTGTTGTAGCAGTTGTCCGGGTGGCTGGTGGGGGCTGGTGGGGGCTGGTGGGGGCTGGTGTGGTTACATAAGGTCTGCGGTTGTGAGGCCAGTTGGATGTACTTCCAAATTCTCTGAAATGCCTTTGGAGATGAAATTAACATTCAATTCACAGGCAACAGCTCTGGTGGACATTAGTGGAGTCAGCATGCCAATTGCATGCTCCCTCAAAACTTGCAACATCTGTGGCATTGTGCTGTGTGATAAAACTGCACATTTTAGAGTGGCCTTTTATGGTGGCCAGCCTAAGACACACCCTTGCAATTATCATGCTGTCTAATCAGTATCTTGCTATGCCACACCTGTGAGGTGGATAGATTATCTCAGCAAAGATGAAGTGCTCACTAACACAGTTTTAGACAGATTTGTGAACAATATTTGAGAGAAATGGGCCTTTTGCTTACATAGAAAGTCTTAGATCTTTGAGTTCAGCTCATGAAAAATGAGCTTTTGCTCATGCAAAAACAAATGTGTATATATACTGTATATATATATATAACCCTGAAGAAGGCTGTTTAAGCCGCTATGCGTGGGTTGCTTTCCTCTCCACCATGTCTTTTAATTTTTTTCATAATGAAATAGCCAGTTAAATAAAGGCTTTTTATTATTATATTCTTTTTATATATATATTCATTTGTCAGACACGACTGGAATTTCAAAAGGAACCAGATTCTATGGTCAGATGGAACTAAAAAAAAGAAGCTTTTTGGCAGCAAACCCACCAGATGGCTTTGGTGTAAACAGGGATAAAAAGTACCCCATGTCCACTGTTAAATATACTGTGCTAGATATTTAATGTTGTGGGCCTATTTTTTGATGGTGGTCGTGGATTCTAGCAAATACCAACAAATAAAAAATCTAAACGACCTCTTCTGCTAGAAATCTTATAATGGACATGGTTAGATCTTACATGAGGAAAATGATCCAAAACAAACATCAAAGTCAACACAAAAACACAAAATTAAGCTTCTGCCATGGCCGCCCCAGTTCCCTGACCTGAACCCTATAGAAAATGAGTGGGATGAGATCTCTGATCTCTCTTCAGGTGTTCTCCAAACTCATCAGGCATTATCTCAGAGCTGTTCTCGTGGCAAAGGAGGTTGCAAATAGTATTTAATAAAAGAGTGCCAATTATGGCCAACCTGTTTTGGAGAAAAGCATTTAATTTGTGTACCCCCCACATTCAATTCTTTCAATTTAAGGTTAGATTTGTTTTTGTTTTTGTTTTTCAAATGAATGCACATGATAAACAATGCACATGTATATTTCAGACATCTTTGAGTTCATTGTTCTCTTGTCTTTAGTTCCAGTTGGGAAGCTCCTACTAACAGTCCTTCCAGTTCCTGAAAACATTGAAGAGGGTCATGATGTTACCCTGATATGTGGCATTTCAAAAGGCTCTCCACCAATCAACTTTATTTTTTATGACAGCAATCACACACCAATTCACAACACCACAGTTCAGAGTAATTCATCCTCATTTGTCCTGAGTACAGTGAACAGAGAAAAAAGTGGAAACTACTACTGCGAGGCATTTAACATGGCAGACACGTCAAGCAAGAGTGACATTGTCACAATCAAAGGTAAGCTTCGTCTCAAAGTTTCCAATAAAGTCCCAACCATTTGCTGCTTCAGGATTTTCTTCAAAGTTAAATCTCACCCATTGTTTTAAAATAATAACAAATAACATTTTTTTTTACAAAAATATTGTGGAATACCTGTGATATTGTTTCCCTACTATCTGTAAAAAAAAAAAAAAAACTGTCACTATGACCCCTTTTTAAGAACATAAAGTTTGTGTCATGGGTTATTTTCCAAATCTTCTGAAGCCATGCAATATGTTTTTGTGTGACATTAAAAATCATTATATATATAAAAAAAAAAAAAAAAAAAAAATGAAAAGGACATTGAAAAGGACATTTTGCTACTAAAAACTCCTTCTGTGCTCCACGGAAGAAAGTCCTACAGGTTCTGAAAGGCATGTATATGGTGACAAAAATTTTACTTATGGGTGACCTGTTCTTTCAAATAAACCAAATATTTATTTAAAATCTTAAAGGTAACAAAGAAAGTCCATGTTATTTGTCAGCTGGTTATATTCTTATATGTCTCTCCATCTCTGTTCTCCCTGTAGTGAGCCTGGCAAAGTGGAAAAAAGTTTTGATTGCTGTGTTCTGCATACTGTTAGTAGCGCTGCTGGTCCTTTTCTTTGTGATGCACTACAAGGCCAAGCGAGGTAGAGAGACCTACAGCCCCCCTGCATCACAAGCTGCATGCACACATGCCTGATTTGTGAACAAAACTCCCTTTTCAACTTTTTTTCTGTCACAGGTAAAAGAGAGATGGCTGCCAAACTATCAGTGTGAGTTGACTGGCTTATGTATAAGTTGGTCTTGAGTTGACAGCATTAGAGGGACAAAATTAAGGGGTTTTGTGTTATTAGAAAGTCACTACACTCATCTGGCCATACCTGTACAAGTCATGTGGTCCTAAACAGACAAATCTGTTTTAAAAGGATTCCTAGTTTATTATTTATCTATATATTTATCTATAGACCACCAAGAAAGTTAGGTAGCGGAGAATATATAATAAGTACTTTTGATTTTTCTCTCACCATTCCTCAGAAAGCCTGCAAGTCCTAAATCTGATGACTCTCTAACCCTGAGTCTCACCCATGACACCCTATATAGCGCCCACACAGGTAGTCTCTTTATATTTGTATTTTTGTTTCCCAGTTTTCCTCCACTCCATTCATTCTTTCACTCTTTTTACCATTAGTCCATGTTGTGGTCATTCCCATTTTTAGACCAAAATTCTTGCAACACTGACAAATCCTACCTTGAAATATAAGTCTCTTTAATATTGAGTCCTTACATGATCAGACACCAAAAGGTTGGCCATGTGGATAGAAGTTATTTCTATATTTTTAGGGCAAGCCAAAGCTCTACTGGAGTGTAAAGAAGTTTTTGTTATTTTTTTATTTTTTTTTATCTAAAGAACCTTTCTAAGCTTTAGTCCTTTTAACCTTTGGTAATGGAAAGGTTCCATGTAAGGTAAAGTTTTTACATGGAATAAAAATAACTTTCATTTTTAAGGATGAGGGAGCCCATCTCAAGTCACTTCCTTCCCCTTACTTCCTGTTAAAGAGCAACTTCATTGTTTCAGAGCATATGCTATTCGGTCAAACAAACACATCTTTTCCATGAGTCAAGAGGACAGACCTGGAGTATTCAGGCTTTTCTATCTGTGTTTATATAACTTATGCGTGTGTTATTCTATGACCAATATATTTAGTTGCCAGTTTACACTCAATATTACTGTTCTAAGACCCTATGTGAAGCTGACAAATCCACTGTCTAATTCCACACGCAGAGTTACACTTTGATGACTTAGCGGGCAAGGTGACCTATGGGACATGAGATCACTAAAATAATGGAAACAACTACAGAATGCCAACAATGGTGTAGTGAAGGGTCCAAAATTTGCAGGGAGTTTTAGATCAAGAGACCCAAGAGGCAAAATTAATGAAAAGGAGAGCTTTTCTGAGTAATTTTTTTTTTAAATAGCATTTTAGAACCATGTCTGATTGTATTCCATTTTCATATCATACTTTTTTCGAACAAGGAAAATATTAATTAAACTGGATTTGAGAAGATTTTTTTGTTGTTGTTGTAATGCAATATCTAAATTTTCAATTTGTCATCAAATTTTGTCACTTTTTGATGCTGGCAACTAAAGTATTTCAATCAACTTCCACATCTTCTCCTTAAAACAGCAGAAAAATGTTGAACTCACCTATCACAGCTGTTTGGCTCATTCATCTTAACAGAATCTGAATCATCTGTTCACCGTGTGCTTTTTCTCTGATTTAACTGCTTTGCTTGCATATGTGTATGTTTATGCTTCCATCATCATATGTTTGTTAATAGAATTTTGTTTAATTTTACACTTAAAGCATCTTGTTAATGCATTATTCACTTTATATGATTGTGTGTATGTGTTTGGTTGGTACATAAAATGAGATTTGGTAGGCATCTTAAATCAATAAAATGCTTTACTTGGAATTTTCTCACTTTGAATTTATTCCCTCTTATTGAAAGATTGTCAATGTCTGTCTTAATCCAATCTGTATCCAGTAACATATTTGTGAAATTTGTTAAAAATCTTTGCAGATAAAAGATAGAATTATGTTATTAAGATCCACCTCTTTTGGTTTAAACAACATTTTAAATGCCAACTTTGCATAAGCATTTATTTAATGTGTGATTTCCTGCTTTTGTATTTGTCTGGTCTAGTGCAGTCACTAGTGTCCAGACCAAATAGTTTACTTCAGATCCAATGTCTCTAAAAGCAGGCCATAGGCTTTGTAAATACAGTAATTATAATTCAATTTGAAACATTGCAGATGGACAAAACAAGCTTTTCCTGTTAGTTTAGGGAAATGTCACTAACTAATCCTTAAATGTGTTTAACATGGTGAAAGGTGAGCTATTAAATTTGGCTGAAAACATTTGAACTCTGTTAAAGTGGCTTTTGTGTGTGTGTGCTTGTGTGCGTACATTCATTCCTAACACCTGTGACTCAATAGTCTGAAATCTGAAAATAAAATATTCTGGTAAAGTTTGGGTTAAGATTTATTTTCAGCTGAAATCAGTGGCATGAAATTTAACCTTGGCTGAGGCACTCTTTTTACTGTGTTTCAGAGGGCTTGAATAACAAGGAGAGTGTTTGGAGCGAAAGACCTCCGGGTAGGCCACCACTCCCATGCACACTCCAAACTACTAGCATTTTTCTTGAAGTATATACTGTAGCTGAAATATCTCTAAACTACTTGATTTTGTTTGGCTTTTCCACCAGATGTTGCTGATCAGGACAGCCTACAGTCCCAGAATGAAGGTGACGTAGAGTACACAGAGGTGGTTCATCCTCAACCTGTGGATCCTTCACGAAGTAAGTTCAAGCTCAAGTTCAACTTATATCCATCTCTTTTCTTTCTCCTGTCACTCCTCTTGCCTTTGAAGAGGAAGATTATGATTTCTTGCCATACATGAGCTGATTAGAGAAAAGCCACTTCCTGGGTAGGACCAACTAACTGTTGGTCTAACCATCCAAATTATCAAGGGCCCTGGATTTAATTACAGAGACATCTTATAAACAGGAAAGGCCAGACTAATTAGGTTTCTGCTAACTCAAATAGCCACGTACTTATACAGAATTACAGTTACAGTTTGCATTTGATTCTACACAATCATTTTTTACAAATATATTAAAATTAGGGATTCACCGAATCCAGATATTTGGGGTTCGGCCGAATATAGTGAATCCACTGATTAAAATTCAGCCGAATCCTAAACTGAATACCAAATCATTATGCCATCCTCAGTCCATTATCACAGTAAACACATGAAGTAATGTCCACAGCAGTGTAGGGATGCTATTGACCATTTAACCGATTAATACTATTGGTTAAACGGTTGAAATGTTTTAATGCTTTTTTTTGTTTGTTTGTTTTTTTGATGCATGGTTAAGAAATATGCTGTATAGTGTCATTTGTTCACTTACGGAGCACGTCGACATGTGCAACCACAAACCAGATATAGCCTATGCAAAATTAAGCAATGGAAAAGCTTACTGCGTGGGACCATTTCGACAGAAAAATACAGCAGTAGTACAAGCTCCTGACTGGTGGAAAGCAAATACAAGGCGCTTCCCGAGGCTGGCCACTCTAGTGAGGCGTTATTTCTGTATTCCCGGGACATCGGTGCCATTTGAAGCCTTGTTTAAGGCTTTTCATAGTGTGGTTTTGGTCAAGTTTACTAAAGTAAACATTCTCACCGCTGTTTCCTGATGGTTTATAGAAAAATTAACCCCAGTCGTCCTCAGCACAACAGAGGGCGCAGGAGGCGCATGCGCTTTCAGCCGAGGCTCGCGCGCTGGAGATCAAAGGATTGAGAGGCTGTTTTCTGCCGCGGGTTTAATTGTCAACAGGCTGCGCTCCAGACTAACCCACATCACGTTACTTAAAAAATAAAATAAAATAAAATAAAATACACACATACAAGGTAGCTCAAGGCCTGCTATTTTTATTTGACAAAAAAAAAAAAAAAAACTTCCGGTTCTTCAACGCTTCAAACGGATTCAGTGTAGCCTATGTATTTGGCTAAGTGAAACCTATTTAGTGTTGGCCTATTTATTATATTGTTTTAAAAAT
This sequence comes from Gobiocypris rarus, assembly GCA_023029165.1. Taxonomy (NCBI): domain Eukaryota; kingdom Metazoa; phylum Chordata; class Actinopteri; order Cypriniformes; family Gobionidae; genus Gobiocypris; species Gobiocypris rarus. The sequence continues at coordinate 18,000,013 of CM040921.1, forward strand.
ATTGTATCTGATCTGTATGCGGCTATTTGCACGCTAAAATAAAATAGGCAACGTTTTGGCTGTTGTCTGTAGATTCCTTCATGCGCAACTTGTAGGCCTATTCTTTCGGATGTTCCATACGCAGTGTTAACAGCGGCTGTTGTTTGGGATCCTTGCCACCACGAGACAAATCGGCATTGCAAAATGAACATGTAGCTCGACTTGAATCGCCTTCTTTTGACTTAAAGTACTGCCACGTTTTCTGTTCATGAGTTTCATTTTCACTTTCAACGGTGGCGTTATGTTTGACCAGCGGAGCGCGCATAGTGCAATAGGGTTCGGTTCGGTGAAAAAAAATTCTGACAGCAAACCGAACACCGTCAAAAAGCACGATATTCGGCCGAATATGAACCCGAATCCTGGATTCGGTGCATCCCTAATTAAAAAATAAATACATCTGGAGAAAATACTAAATTGCATCTTTAAACCCTCATATTATTTTGTTCTTTAGTTCCTCTGAGAAAAGGCACAGATACTGTATACAGTGAACTTCAGACCTCTCAAGGTACAACCAGCTAAGAGAGCACATACAGACACAAATAGTACAGCTACACAAAATTATGTAATGCAAACACACAGGGCAGTGGGTTGTTGAAATGGCTCTTTTATTCCTTATCATATTTTTGTTTATACAGGGGCTCCTGAGCACATTGACCATGTAAGTTCCCTTCTTTTAATTCGCAAGACTTTCTAAGCCAGCAGATCACCTGTTTGCAACAATATTTGAATTCTTTGCATGTTTTCCATTCTGCTGTTGTTGTAAAAAAATCAGGAGTGTCTTGGTGTGTTCAAACAGATAAGAAAGTATAGTTTTAAAAGATATGTTTATAGTTTGACTAGATATTATTTGATCATAAAAATGTAAATGGTCTAGTATAATTTGTTTGTAGATGCCACCTCACATGATTGTGTTTGAAAAATGCTGAAAGTAGCTGCTGTGCACATGAAACTTGATACAAAAATATGAATAGTGAACCAACAAACAGTGAAACTTGAAATCAAACATTACTTCAACAAGTGTGAGCCTTGTTTATTTACAAATCAACAAAATTTATGGCCAAAGGGCAATCCGGGACTTCTTAACACATTAATTTTATAAGTAATATCGTAAATGTGTTATGCAGAAGCATGACATGTCCCTGCACCTGACCACTAAATGTGATTTGGTTTTCTTCACTATAGTGAAGATATATCTTAATGTCATGTGGGAGAATGTAATACTCACATAGAGGACTGAAAGTGTGTGTGTTTTGTAGAGGGAAGCACCATTCAGACTTTCCAGATAGGAACAAATATCAGGGCTGTGGTTTCCTCTTGAACAGATGACATTTTCAGAATTTACAGAAAGCAGTCACACACCTAATAAATGCTGTTAAAGGCACAAGAAAAGGAAGACAGAAGTGAATTTAAAATGTTAAAGTTAAACTGACATCAACCAAATTTCCCTTCTATTTTTTTTTTAAATTGTATTAAATTACACACTAATGATTAATGTTTTTCACCTCTTCTTCTTCTTATGTGTACATCTGACTATGTGGATTACCAAATTAAGCATGTAAAGGGAGACAAGTGGGAAATATATCTTTATGAGGATGTTACTAACTTGAACTGAAAGTGATGACACATCTCATCAGTCAATTTTGTGCTTGTGTTTTTTGTAGCAAACCCTGTTAGAATATGCAGAACTCAACCATGATCTTCCTGAGACAGTGGACTAGCAGAAGTCAGTCACCCCAAGCAATCCTTTACCTCACTCTGGAATACTGTTGCCTTTGTTAATATCTTCTATCCTCCACCCTAAAACAGTAATTTAATCATGTATTTCCCTTTCCTTTAATGTGTTTGATTGTTTGTCCTATTTTTCACAATGCTGTGTGTTTAGTCGGTACTAAAAACCATATGCTTTTCACAAGGTTGTTTTGAGTTATCCCATTTTTAATAAAGTAAAATGATTTCTTTGAATTTCTCTGTGTAATAAATATCTTGTTACTTTACCTAAATAACTGCTCTCTATTAAGTTGAAACTCTGGATAAGTTTTCTTGTACCCTGTGTGTCACACCGCATTGGATGATGTGACTCAAACTGCAGGGGTTAGTTGATAATCACCTCACATGTGAGATAAAGATAAAGTCATGCTTTCATCTCTGGGCACATGTTTTTATCAGTTGACAAAAATAATGTCACTTTTAGCTTGTGCTAAAGGAAACCAAAACAAAGAATTTCCCTTCAGGTTCCTCTGGGAGAAGAGGATAATGGCAAGTAAATACCAGTTACACCCACATCACTTAGCTCATCTAGGCTGACATCACTTGGTACTCCTGGTAAATGAGCAAAAAACAACATGGAAAAAATTCTTTGATGTTTATCCACTTGGTCATTTTTTCAGTATATTTAAAAAATATAATCTTTGATTAAAGTAAAATAAGTATGAGAAAGAAAAAAAGTATTAATCACACAATATGGCAATTAATTAATCAGATTAATTGCACATCAAATTTGGCTGAGAAATTACTCCCAAAAGATAATTTAAAGTCATTATTGTGTAAAAAAAAAAAAAATCAAATAGACATTAAAAAAGTAGCTTTGGAAATAAAGCTGAGCAATCAAAAAAGCTAAATTTGCTCTGCTAGTAACAGAATGGAGGGGTTGCTGAATTTCCACATATGTAGAACCAATCATATTAGAGAAAAATTATGTGATGAGTAATAAGTCATGTAACCTTTGCTGTACCTATATATAAATTGCGATTGTATTTAATTGTATAAAAAGTATTTTTTTTGCTGGTGGGATTCTCTGTGATTTATTTGAAGGTCCACCCGGCCTTGATTAAAGCATATTTGAAGGCATTGTTTGGAGTTGGTCTGATTACTGCTGCGCAGCAGGCTGGAGCACTGGGGATCTTATTTCTATTCTCCAGTGAAATATGTTGAAGGCGAACACTAGAGACCTTATTCCCAAGTGATAATCAAGAGATGTCGAAGTGGAGATGCTATAGAGTATACATTTGTAAGTGTTGTAAGGTGAATTTCTATCACAGGTTTCATGATGAGACCAAAATAAAACTTTTTGGAAAAGTTTACTCACCAGAGGTGGTAGAAATGTGCCTCGTCCACACTGCGAAGTATTAGGGTTGATCTATAATGCTGTGGGGCTAATTTTCTTCTAAAGACCCTAGACAACTTGTTAAAATAAACAGTATCATAAACTCCTAGTACCACCTAATTTGAACTTGTCAGAAAACTTGAAAGCTGCAGTCCATAGTTTTTCCTCTTTGTAGTTATCTCTGTTTGAAATCTTCAATTGCAGTTATTTGTAGAATTATCAACTTTATGTGAATTGTGCTTGGCATGGCACAGCATTGATGAATCCAATGTTTTGAGTCACCTTGCCAGTGTGGATAGTCATTTGGATAAGAATGTTCATCGGAAAATGTAATCTGATCAAGTAAGCAGCTAACATACACTTTTGTCCTGATCCACTAAGGGGAAAAAAACATTGCAATAAATTGTGATGAAATATAATGATCGATTAAACCATGCAAATTATACTTTTTAATTGTCAGTGTTAACAACACATTTAATTTAATGACTACATTTAATGTGTATTAGGACTACCTGTAGTTCAGTTTCAATTTCTGTGCTGTAGCCACTCCGAAAGTCTTGTGTGTTTTACAACAGATTGCAGCTTTAAAATGAGCCGTGGTTGGGTCTTCCAGCATGACCATCCAAAGCACATCCATCTCAAAATAAACAACAAAATAGTTCACTGACCACTGAATGAAAATTTTGCCATGGACATAGCAAACCCCAGAAAACCTGTTGGATGAGCTTAAGAAAAGAGTCCACAAGCATGGACTTCTGAATCTGAAGGATCTGGAGAGACTCTGGAGGAATGGTCTCAGATCTGTTGGTATGTGTTCATCAACCTTATTACGCATCAGAGAAGATCCAAATATGTTTGTTTTTTTTAAACTTGAAATGATATGATATTTGATATGATAAATTATATTTTATATATTTTTTTGCTTAACTATTTTACCTTTAATTAAAGATTAGCTTTTTGTGAATATTTTAAATCAGATACTAGAAATGGCAAAAACTAAATTTCACAGTCAGTTTTGCTTGTATTTACCAAGGAGGCCAATATTTGTGGAGCCCACTGTATTTCCTTTATATTACTAGCTTTATGCGTAACCCCGGTGTCCTGGCCAAATTTCTTCATTGGCCCTCATCATTATGTCTTCCTAATAATCCCCTTCCATTGAATTGGCTCTATCACTCTATTCTACTCTCCACCAAGCTATTGTGTGGTGAGTGTACTAGAGCCGTTGCACTATGGCTGTCATCACATCAGATGGATACTGCACATTGATTGTGGTTCAGTAGAAAATATTGTAAAGAGCTTTGTGTGTACAGTAGTATATAAAAATAAATGATTAATCAATTAATTCAATAATTCATTTATGTAGAGTGTTTAGTATCATTGCTGATTATGATGTAATGCAAGTAATCATTAAAACATTCTTAGAGTTGTTTAACACAGGGAAAAAGGAAATAATCAATAACCCATTTTCACAGAACATTTATTATAGTGAAATAACATTTTAATCAGTCCTCAATCACTGACACTGTGTTCTCATTATTGTCCAGTAGAGGGGCCAGGTGTTCTTTTTATGGGTGGCATTTGCACATAGTTCCATTGTGCCATCTAGTGGAGAAAGGCTATTTATTTATTGATTTATTATAAAGCTATTGTTTTAATTCTAATTTAGCCTGTTCTATTATAACCTACATGTTTTTATTATAATTCAGTTAAAAGCTGTCTTCACACCCTATCCATAAACACAAGCTATCTGTTTGTTTCTGGTCCTGCACTGGGTTTTCAGTGTGCTACTAAGTTATTAAGGTAATACATATGCTGCAATGTGTCATTATCTTTTCTGATCTTTTAATGTTATATGTCCATTCTTGAAATATTCCTAAATAAAATAGATTTCTTGCAACATTCTGAAACAGTTTCTTTTAGTAGACAACAGTAAATAGGCTACTTTGCCTGTGGAAGTTCAATCTTAACTTAATAAAGTTCAATCATGACAACTCTCGGAGTGAAATAGATTCAACCAACATTTTATTAGCATAGAGCATGGAATGTACATAGGCTTGATTTTGGCGGACGAGATCTGCTACGCTGCTGCTGCTTCAGCTGCTGAGCAAATACATAATGTTCTGCTTAGTCAAGATAACAACAAGGAAGGCTGCTACAGAATGATGTAACCCCCCCAAAAGGAGATCTCTACAGGTGGCGCGGGGGAGGAGGTGGGATTATCGGAGTTCTCATAATTGCGCAGCATATGGATAGCTGCTAGGATAGGGTATATGTAAAGCCACGTAGATGAGGAAGTACCTCCGATTGGTTGGTGTCGTAGAACTGAAGGAACTAATCGGCGATTAATAGAGTTTCATGACTGAACTTAGTATTTCAATCATGACAACTCTCAGAGTGAAATAGATTCAACCAACATTTTATTAGCATTGAGCATGGAATGTACATAGGCTTGATTTAAACTGAAGGAACCAATCGGCAATTAAAAGAGTTTCATGACTGAACTTAGTATTTACTAAACGTAATTTCGGGAGGAAGTACGCCCATCTAATCTTCCAAGGTATAAAACCAGTGGCTTACCTCTTCCCGTTGTTGGTTCTTGCAGCATCCCTCCTCCTCCCCGGCTCCTCCCTTTTGAACAATTTGCCTGTTATAGGGGGGCAATCAGACCTCGGGTAGAATATCTTCTCCGAGCTCCTCTATAGCAGATAGCAAACCAAATCCGTTTACGACTTTCACTAAGATTATATGGGCACACAAACTCGTGAATTGCAAATTGTAGTGAATGGAGTTTTTCATGGTAACTGTTCCAGCAAACTTTTATTTGTTCAATAATTAAATCGGTTATATAAGTCAAAACAAATACTTTAAACATTCTCAATGCAATTTTTATTTTGCTCTGTAACAGGGAAAATGTGTATTTTTATTTATAATTAACATTTTGAGTTTGTTCCGTTGGTGACGTCATTGATAATGGACCGGTCGTGCCTGCTCTCTCAGAACAGCCTGTGACTGGAGAGAGTCAGGTATGTCCGTACTGTGCTCTTCAATTAAGAGTAAAATATACTGTATAAAGTGATGTTTGAAGTCAACGTTTATCATAGAAATGTCATGAAACCGAAACAAGTTGATATATTCACTTTTCTGAGTACAGTTTGATGCATTTTCGGAGTTTTATGAACGCACGTGTTTGTTTGATGTTGCCGCCCGCGCGCCAAACTAGAGTGTGGATTTTTCCCTGTAAAAACGTTTCTTGAGATATAATTTCGGTGGATTGAGTCTGTAGAAATGTTGTTTTGTACATTGAATGTCTGTAACTTCGTTTGAATGCTAGTATGTATGTTTATAGCCATGTGTGTGACCTGTATTAGATGAATTGCAGTTTCTGTAATGGAGGACAGTACTTGATGTGTTTTTTTATACATCCTTCAGCTGAGAGAGAGAGAGAGTGAACCTGAAGGCGTGTGTATTAATTGTCTGTCCTCTTGTCAATAAACTGCAGGTATGTTTAACAGCAATAAGAAAAAAACCACTATACGATCTAACAAATTGAGACATTTTGGCTAAAATCTTAATGTAATATGTGCTTTTAATGGAATTTTATTTCTTTAATTTGATTTTTGTGAATGTGAATTTTCATAAATAAGACACAGAGAAATTGATTGTTGTAAAACAAGACTTTATTGTATAAACGGGAGAACAGCCTGTGACTGGAGAGAGTCAGCTGAGAGAGAGAGAGAGTGAACCTGAAGGCGTGTGTATTAATTGTCTGTCCTCTTGTCAATAAACTGCAGACGTGGTCCACCGAAGCCAGTGGTGTCGTGGGGGTTTTCTTGTGGTGTGAGACCAGACCCGCTACAAAATGTTTTACTTGGATACTTACGTTTGTATTGTTCCCTCCAGATTTACCAGCGTGACATCACTCATAGGCAAATTTAAGGTTTAAGTGAATCACACTGATTATCTCTTCATCACAGCACCTGTTGGTGGGATATATTAGGCAGCAAGTGAACATTTTGCAAGTGGATGTGTTAGAACAAGAAAAATGGGCAAGCATAAAGAATTAAACAAGTTTGACAAGGGCCAAATTGGGATGGCTAGATGACTGGTTCAGAGCATCTCCAAAACGGCAGCTCTTGTGGAGTTTTCATAGTCTGCAGTAGTGGTCATTATCTATCAGAAGTGGTCCACAGAAGGAACAGTGGTGAACCAGAGACTGGAGGGTCATGGGTGGCCAAGGCTCATTGATGTATGTGTGCAGCGAAGGCTGGCCCGTGTGGTCCAATCAAACAGACAAGCTACTCTAGCTCAAATTGCTCAAGAAGTTAATGCTGGTTCTGATAGAAATGTGTCAGAATACACTGTGCATCGCAGTTCCCTGAGAGAGGTTCCTCGTATTGCGTATGGGAAAATTCCTTTTCTCGAGAATATGACGCAAAACTTTGTTAATAAAGGTATCTATGTAAAGCGCAGTGCAGCTGCATGGCAATAGCCCAGCGTGAGGAGCGCTCTGATTGGCCGGGCCGCGGCAACTGCAGGAACCTATGGTGAGGCGGCTGAGAGGAACGAACCAATGGGGGCGCTCCAGAGAGACCACGGAAAAAGGGGCTTATATTAGTATACAGGAGGCTATATAAGATCCTGATTCGCCATAGGTGTCAGATTTTATCTCATTCAGCGACACCGTCGCTGACCTCCGGAATCAAGCAAACCGCCGTCGAAAAGCAACCAGCGGAACATCCCTGCAGCCCTGAGGACGCCGGATTCCCACCGGGTCTCCACCTTCAGCCACCTGCGTTCCAGCTGCGCCATCCGGCGTGAAATATCCTTTATTCTGTTTGTCTATGTTGTGTGTGTGTTTGTGTGTTGCCGCTGCAACGCCACTTCAAAGAGCTTACAGACTTGTTCTTGACTCTCGTTCCGAGGCGCCGTAGAAGCGACGCGGAAAGACGGAGTTCTCCTCACTCTCCATCTCTCTCGTTCCGTCGTGCTAAAGAAGCGCCGCAGAGAGAGAATGTTAGAGGACATGAGCAAACTCAAGCCGAAGCTCTCTTCACTCTGCCGCCGCCGCGGCTCTTCTTTTCCGCCGCCGCCGCAGAGTTTTTCCTCACTGTTCCTCTTCTCTCTTTCAGTCGCGCTAAGAACCGCCGCGGACAGAGAACACTAGGGTAAATTAACTACTCGAGCCGAAGCTCTCGTCACTATGCCGCCGTGCTGAAGAAGTGCCGCGGACAGACAGAGTTTTCCTCACTCTTCATCTTCTCTCGTTCAGTCGCATTACCACCGTGGACAGAGAATACTAGAGTAAATAAACAAACTCGAGCCGAAGCTCTCGTCACTATGCCGCCGTGCTGAAGAAGCGCCGCGGACAGACAGAGTTTTCCTCACTCTTCATCTTCTCTCGTTCAGTCGCGCTAAGAAGCGCAGCGGACAGAGAATATCAGAGTAAATTAATTACTCGAGCTGAAGCTCTCGTCACTATGCCTCAGTGCCATAGAAGCGCCGCGGACAGACAGAGTTTTCTTCACTCTTCATCTTCTCTCGTTCAGTCGCGCTACCGCCGCGGACAGAGAATACTAGAGTAAATAAACAAACTCGAGCCGAAGCTTTCGTCACTATGCCGCCGTGCTGAAGAAGCGCCGCAGGCAGACGCAGCTTTCCTCACTCCTCTTCTCTCGTTCCGTCGTGCTAAGAACTGCCGCGGACAGAGAATACTAGAGTAAGTTAGACGAGCGAATTTGGGCTGTTGGATATGTCAAGAACGCGGCTTACGTCACAGCCGTTATCACTGATGCGCTCGCGCTTACTGCCAAGGAAGTTGTCATGGCTGCCTTGTCATGATAGCGCGCTCTTTCCACAGCGTGCGTTTGCTGACTAGAGCGTGACTTACGTCATAGCACGCGCTCACTGTCAGAGCATAACAGTGTTGGAATATGGCTGCCAAGCTAAGCCTTTTTTCACTCTCACTTCCAGTCCCCTCTATTCAGGCGGCGGGAGAGGTTTTTACACTGTAGACAATGTCTCCACTACACAGTGTGCACCCCTACATAAGCACTGTTAATTCAGCCCCACAAAATCACAAATAAATCCCGCCGTGGCCAGATTACACCATGGACTTCCTTACATTCTCCCAGTTTCCTTGGTTCAGGTGACTGAAGATGTAAATATTGCAGTCAACTAGCCTGTGGTCAAACACGCTTGTCTGCACACGCGCTTTCAGTCTAGACTAGAGCAGAACGGCATTGTAGAATGGGTTCCATACCACCGCCCTTCTTTACATTCTCCCAGTTCCCTTAGTTAAGTGACTGAAGTTGAGATATTGCAGTCAACTAGCCTGTGTCAAACACGCTCGTCTGCACAATAATGCTGTGCGCTTACCCCTGTGGACTCGCTCACTGGCTTGCGCCGTGGGTATTCTACGTAGGTTGCGACATTGCACATTATTTACAACGACACACAAAAGAGCTTTTTATATGTAGGAAATGTGCCCACTTTACAGTCTGCACTTCTGCACCCAAGCACTTTTCACAAAGCGCACTCACGCCACGAGCAATATAAATGTGAGGCACGTGCCCACTACAAAGCCGGCGCTGCCAAAACCTAAACACTTTCCCCTCAGTGTTACAAGCTCAGTGTTACAGCACAAGCAACTGGGTTAACAGGCCCCTACTACTAAGCGGCCCGCCCCTGAATCTAATTCAACCCCTTGCTTCATGAGCCCAGGCAGGCCATTCCTGGTATATCAAATTGGGTGTTGAACATATAAAACGAGGTTACTCGCTACAGTTTTGCTTGCAGACCCCCGCAATTCAAGCCGTGGTCGAGCCCTCAGTGAGAAGCAGGGTTAGTCAAGTGCTTCTCGCTGAGGTGATAAAACTGTCAAAGGAGAGAGCGATGGAAACAGTGCACCCGACGCTAGCGAGTCGGGTTTTAACTGTCGCTAATTCCTCGTCCCAAAAATGGATGGCGGTCTCAGGACCATTTTTCAGACATCTGAACAAAGCACTTATGACATGCTCGTTCAAGATGCTGACGGTGAAACAGATCCTCACGCACATTCACCCCGAGGATTGGTTTTTCACAATAGATCTGAAAAACGCATACTTTCACGTTCAGATAGCCCCCCACTACAGGCCATTCTTGAGATTCGCCTTCGAGCGGCAGGCTTATCAGTACAGTATCTTTTCTGGGCACTGTCATAGACTCAAGCCTCATGAACGAGCGGCTTACGTCATAAGAACCACCACGTCTTGATAACGTACATAAAATCGCCAGGGCTCACATACCAGGTATTTTGAATCAGGGTCCGGACATGTTTTCCAGAGGACCCATTCCCCCAATCTTCACCCGCAAACGATTCAGCTCGCACAACACTCGCTGACCAATATGTTTCTGCAAATGCAGGGACGCCCTGGCCCATGTTTGGCCCAGACTCCCTCTATATGCTCCCTCCGATCGCGATGCTGCTGCAAACCATCAAAAAGATCGGGGAGACAGTATGCACAGTGCTTTTAATAGCCCCACTTTGGAGGAACCGCACATGGTTCTCCGAACTGATTCAGCTGTCAGACACAGCCCCATGGCCCATTCTGCTGAGGAAATACCTCCTCACGCCGGCGAAAGGGAAGATCTGGCATCCCAGTCCCGAGCTGTGGGCCCTCCACGTATGGCCCATCAACGGGTATACGGAAACCTCTCTGACAAGTTATGAACACTATTTCGGAAGCTAGAGCCCCCGCTATCAGGCGGCTCCGCTTTGAAGTGGTCAGTGGTTTTCTAATCAGTGTGCTGCACGAAACGTCGACGCACACTCATGCGACGTGGCAGATCTGCTCGCTTTTCTCCAAGAGCTAATGGACGCGGGTCATTCCCCCTCCACGCTCAAAGTTTATGTTGCCGCCATAGCAGTTAACAACGCTCAGATCGCGGGTCATTCACTAGGGAAAAGTGATCTTATTGTACGTTTTCTTAAAGGGGCCAGGAGATTAAACCCGCCTCGCCCTTCCTCAGTCCCTGTTAGGACCTCGCCGGGGTTTTAGAAGCCGTGAAGGGTCCCCCCTCCTAACCACTGCAGACCACGAGCTTGAAGCACTTATCACTCAAAACCGCTTTTCTGGTGGCTTTGGCCTCGATTAAGCGAGTGGGTGGCTTACATGCACTCTCCGTGAGCCCTTCCTGTCTTGAGTTCGGGTCCAGCAACTTCAAGGTTGTGCTCAAACCGAGACATGGTTTTATACCCAAAGTGCTATCAACCCCTTTTCAGTATGTAGGTCATTACACTGCTTTCTTTACCCGCGTCTCAGAGAGAATAAGACTCGAGCCTATTCTGCCCAGTCAGAGCATTGTGATTGTATCCAGAGCGCTCCGCCCCCTTCAGGCAGTCTGATCAGCTCTTCATTGCTTCAGTGGTCGCACTAAAGGTTGTGCTGTCATGAAACAAAGATAGTGGATGCGATCTCATTAGCATATAGGTCTAGAACCTTACCTGTCCTATAGGCATTTAAGCCCACTCCACTAGAGGCATGGCCTCGTCTTGGGCTTGGTCATGTGGCACTTCCATGAAAGATATCTGTGCGGTGGCAGGCTGGGCCTCTCCGCCCACTTTTATCAGATTCTACAATTTGGAGGTCCCAGCTTTACAAGCAGTGCTTTTCTCCGTCTAAGGGCTCTATCTGCAGCCCTGGCAACATGATTGCTTATATTGCGTTCCGCTTATACACAATCGTTCATAAGCACCACTACACTCTACCATAGATCCGACTATGTCCGGTCAGGTGTTCAAACCTGCCGACTCTTCCGGTTCTTTCATTCTCCTTATGAAGCCCGCCTGTGTCGGTCTCCCTAGAGGTTTTTTGACTTTCCCTCATTCAGTTGGGGATTTTGGGTCAATCAGCACGCACAGCGTTTTACATTGTGTTCCCATACGCAATACGAGGAACCTTTTGAAAGGGAACGTACTCGGTTACTTTCGTAACCTCGGTTCCCTGAGAGAGGGAACGAGTATTGCGTTCCACGCCGTGTTCGTGCTTCTCAGGTGTTGCTTCAGTCGATTTTTAAAACCTGACACCTATGGCGAATCAGGGTCTTATATAGCTTCCTGTATGCTAATATAAGCCCCTTTTTCGGCTGTCTCTCTGGAGCGCCCCGATTGGTTCGTTCCTCTCAGCCGCCTCACCATAGGTTCTTGCAGTTGCCGCGGCCCGGCCAATCAGAGCGCTCCTCGCACTGGGCTATTGCCGTGCAGCTACACTGCGCTTTACATAGATACCTTTATTAATAAAGTTTTGCTTCATATTCTCAAGAAAAGGAGTTTTCCCATACGCAATACTCGTTCCCTCTATCAGGG